>PVHY01001021.1:0-179188 GCA_004024945.1 Uropsilus gracilis | reverse complement strand
TGTTTTATGAATTTTGGTGCTCCCTCATTAGGTGCGTATATGTTGATTACTGTTATGTCGTTTTGGTGGATTGACCCTTTAACCATTATGTAGTGGCCATCTTTATCTTTTGTCACTTTTGTTAATTTGAAGTCTGCTCTGTCTGATACAAGAATGGCAACTCCTGCTTTCTTGTGGGGGCCGTTTGCTTGTAGTGTAGCTTTCCAGTCTTGCACTTTCAGTCTATGCTTATCCTTAGCGATCAGGTGTGTTTCTTGGAGGCAGCAGAATGTTGGGTTCTGTTTTCTGATCCAGTCTGCAACTCTTCATCTTTTGACTGCTGAGTTTAGACCATTGACATTTAGGGTGATTATTGATATTTGTGATTCTGATGGTTTCCTGGTGGTCATTTGGGGTTTATTTTGTGTTTTTGTTTCTTGTATTTGATCTTCTTATGGTTTTGGTCTTGAGGCCCCCTGCAAAATTTCTTGGAGTGGGGGTTTAGTGGTAGCAAATTTCTGGAGATTTTGCTTGTCGGAGATGGTTCTAATTTTTCCTTCATAGAAGGATAGCTTTGCAGGGTAGAGTATTCTTGGCTGGCACATTTTTTTCTTGGAGTTTTTTGTAGATGTGACTCCATTCTCTCCTTGCCTGGAGTGTCTCTTCAGAAAAATCTGAGGTCAGTCTAATGGATTTTCCTTTGTAGGTTATCTTTCTTTTCTCTAGCCATTCTCATTAGTTTTTCCTTATCTTGGGTTCTAGGAAGTTTTACGATGATGTGTTTCGCTGTGGCTTTTCTTTCATTAAAGTAGTTTGGTGTCCTTTTGGCTTCCTGTATGTCTATTTTCATTTCTTTCTTCAGATAGGGGAAGTTGTCTTCTATTATTATGTTGAACAGCCTTTCAGTTCCCATAACTCTCTCCTCTCCTTCTGGGATTCCTATTACTCTTATGTTTCTTTTCTTTAAGGAATCTGACATATCTCTGAGCTTGTCTTCAGTCCTCCTACTTTGTTTCTCTCTCTCTTTTTCTTGCTTTGTCCTCTCTGTTTCTGTATCCTCAAGTGTGCTCATTCATTCCTGTATTTCATCTATTCTACTGTCATGGCTTTTCTGTGCATTTTTGAGCTCATCTATTGCAACCTTTAAATCTTGAGTCTCTTTCAATTTCAATTTTAGGGATTCATTTTCATGCTTTAGTTTATTGATTAGGTTATACATATTGATGCTTTCTTTTTTATATGTTTCTACTTCCTCCCTTAGTGCATTAAATGCTTCTATCATACTGCTGTCCTTTTTTTCTAATTCTTCTCTTAATAGTTGGAATGCATTTAACATGTTGATAGAGGAATCCTTTCTGAGATGCAAATCATTTCTTTGATGTTTTCTGGGGATTGTCCTTTCTTTGTTGATGATGGATTACTACCTGTAGGGTTTGCTTGCATGTTTAAATTTTTTCTCCCTACTGTGTTATGCTTTCTAACCTGTTCTACATATTGAGTAACCATGGATCTTGTATTGGTTGGCATGTTGATGGGAGTGTTTTCCAGGTTGAAAGTATATCTGTACTTTAGTTTAGTTTAGTAATTTAAGCGGTGCCGGCGCCAATGACCTCCAGCAGCTAACTAACCTGGGCGTGGGCAAGGTGGGCGGGTTTCCAGAGGAGCCTGGTGGTGGGGGTTGGCTTCCAGGGGTGGCGGAGGTGGCGTGCAGCGAGGGGCTCCCTCCCAGGGTCCTGGAACCAGCGCCAATGACCTCCAGCAGCTCACTGCTATGCATAACTATTAATTTATGAGCCATGGCTTTGAAAGTATCTATTAAGACTTTCTGTGTTTGAAAGAATTGAGTTATCCTTTCTCCCAACTTTTCTCTACATGTGCATGTACACTAAAAGATGAAACATCAGAAGCAAGTAGAGATGTAATGCTAGGGAATTTGAAAAGGAAGCAGAAATTTGACACTTATTCCTGGGCTTAAAATTCAAGTTGAATTTAGTTTACCTATGTTCTGGGATTACTGTCTGTGTATAAATTAAGCACTTTGCCTTGACTTACAGTGTAAGACACCTTGTTAGGAAATTAATGATTATACCTGGGAATTAACTTTTGTTTCTACAATAGAATATGCTCAGTCATATATCATTTATTAATTAACTGCTACTTGGATGCATGGTCTGACAATAGGCTTAAATGTAAATAATTGTAAATAAATTAATTCAGAGTGTAGACCGAGGCAACAAATCTGACTGTACTTGAGCCCTTAGATATGGGAGCCCATCTCAGAGATGAGAAACTTGTAATTTAAACCTTTTACAAGTTAAGCTCTCTGCCCCCCGCAGGAGGAATAAACTGGGAGCTGACCTGAGAAATCAGGCAACCCTAGGGGCGTAGCTCCCCGGACCCCAGGTGTAGGAGTGCTGAAGTCATGAATTGCATCATTATTAAGAAAAATATGGGGGCCCAGTCATCAGATTCTTTATTTTAATTAGATTCTCTGTGAAAAATCATTGAGATACTAGACAGAGCTCAAGGCAAGGAGAACTGGAAAAACTAGATAAGCTTTACAGCCAAGGAATAACCTTGGGTGACTCGTAACCAACTTAGTTATCCTGATTCCCTAAAAATGATTGCTTAGGAATGTTTAGTAGTATCTAATGATAATCTATTTTCTGTTAAGATATTGATTTCTGTTTCATGATATTGCCCTCACGCGCTCAATGATATTGCCCTCACGCACTCAATGATATTGCCCTCACGCGCTCAATGATAATTGCCCTCACGCACTCATTCCTGTCTCTCACTGAGATAATGCACTCACGTACTCATGAGATGCCCCTCCTCATGGAATGTTGAAGTAGCTCGTTTAAACAATATAAAAAGCGGCCTGAAAAACCTAAAATAAACCAGCAGATTTCATTGCTCACTGAATTCGTGTCTGTGATCATCATTCGCCTGCCTGAGTTTTTCCTGTCTACCTGAAGCCTGTACTTAGCAGTCTTCCTTGCAATGCCTGTCCGTGGCACTTAGATATCAAGTTCATCAGACACCTAAGCGCTGGTTAATAGCTGAGGTCTTGGGAAATGAAAATCACTAGCCTAGTACCTAGATTATGATTGTATGTGTGCTGTATCAAAACATTGACCTCTCTAGCGGTAAATTTTTTAATAAAAGGTTAGGTGCTTTCTGTATGATCTGTAAACTCTAAAGCAAACTGACATTTTATGTGATGAGACAGGAAAGTTGTCTATTCTGTTCCCTGGTTTAGTTGCATATTTGTGGTTTACAAGCCAATAATGAATAATAATCTCTAGCGACAATAGTATACCATGGACTCTAATATTGTTGTTTAATACAGAGGATCAGCTTTGCACCAGTAATATAGAATGGTAAATGTACTGGTCATTTTTCATGAGTTGTCATCATTCTATTTTGGTAAATTCAAGGTTTGTACTAGTAATCGGTGGCAAAATAATCCACAAACATATACCAAAGACATAACTGATGAATTTTTCTTTTGAACATATCTCTTGATATGTTAGTTGAGAAGAAAGTTTCAACTAAGTATTATGTTTGCTTTTTGTTCTATCATAGTTGGAGGACATAAAAATAGAAGTTGTTTTTTTTTTTAAATAATCAAAATAGAAATCCAAATAAAGAAAGTAAATACTGGTAATATGGTCCTTGAGGGCTTTCATTTAGATGGATGTAAGAATAGTAGGAAATTAGTTCTTAGCTTAAGGAGGATAGTCACACATTCATTAATCTTTGTCCACGTTCATCTTGTCCAAGGTGATTACCACCGGAAGACAATGAAATACAACTTGGGATGTTGTGTTTGGAGTCACAAACTTCTACAAGTCCTCATTGGCTTATAGTCAGCTAGTATATATTTTTTGCCTTAAGAAGATTACCATACTTAGTATCTACCTTATGCCATTATAGAATGTCATATAAATTATTTCACATAGTTCTAAAAACAGCAATTTTCCGTGGCACTAACAAATAATAAATAATATTCAAATTCCTGATGAGGAAATTGGAAGTTAAAACATCAAGTGTGAATTTATGTATAACTAAAACAAAGCATTGGAAGAAATATTTAAGTGGCTTTATAAACAAGTAAATATTACATTTACAATTGAGCACATTGGAGAAACTTCATGGGTTCATAAAATGCCACTTTCACCTGGAACTGTCAACACAATGACTAGTTGGTAGCCCATACTGACTCAAGGGCGTGTAGCTGTAACATAGACAGTTTCTATTCTTCTCCAAACTCCTTCAATGCAGCACATAGAAGGGAAAGACAAAATCCATGTTTTAAAGTGATTGAGGCACAAAATTATCAAAAGTTGCCTGTGTGCTTAACTAAATATGCAAACAGTTGACTGTTTGACTTGTATTCTCAACTTTCCAAGACTTTTAAGCAGATCTTAAGAATGAAAGAAGACAGTATTGGGAATAGTCCTCAAACTTTTTCTACAAAAGAAGTTAACTCTAGATCTTTTGTTTAATTAATTAAAACCATTTAATGTATATATTATTAAGTGCCGACGTTTCAAGATGATTTTATATGTATACATATATGATATATAGCGATAATCTTGTTTGCTTTTTTCACACTATTTAACCAATACATTAATTTTACACATAAGGTAGCAATCACAATTATCATTTTACTAGCATAAATGATATTTATGCTAGTAAATGATAATTTACTAGCATAAATTATATCCTGAAACTTACTCATTAAACTTTGTTATCCTCTCTCCCTATTTTAACATAGCCTTCATAGTTCCCTGATCATCCAAATAGATGATTGTAAATACAGCCACATACCAAGTAGATATTTAATAATGCAAAAATATTTTTTGATTTATTGGGTGAAATAATAAAGCACTTATCCTACTCAGAGGATCTTGCAGGATCTTGATCAACTCTGCTTTCTTAAGAGATAGGTCAGCACACATTCTCTCAGCATTAGAACTCAAGTAGTGCTTTTTAAAAAATTCTACATGCAAGAATTCTGCAGGGAGATCTATCCTGGTTTTTATGGCTGACTTCACTCCCTTGGGATTTTCAGGTTAAAATTTTTGCTGCATGCTTTTGTAGCTAGAGACTGAGATTAACCTTTGCTGATTTTTTTCTTTCAGATTTAATATGTATTAAATTATAAAAAAGTAACTAAGCAGTACTTTTATTCATTTTATTTCCATTTCATAAAATGTACTTAATTAATTCTTGATATACTGGCTAGTTATCAAGTCTTGTTCTGTGGTTCACAAATGTTAATTAGCCTCTCCTGGGAACTTGTTGTAAATGTAAATTCTTGGGCCCCACCCCAAAGCTATTGAATCAGAAACTCTTGAGCTGGGGTCAACCAATTTATGTTTTAACAAGCTGCCCTGGGATTCTGATGCATGCTAAAGGTTTAAAACCACTGCTCTAATGCATACAACAGAACCATCAGTTTTCAAAATCATGCTTATTTAATTATTTTTTAATAAAGTCAAATTATAAAACTAAGCTTGTACTGAAAATTCTTCAATACAGCGACAGTAAAGAAGCTTGTAGATGGCATAGACATCTCGTCTGTGCCCTTTTAATAGCATTAATAGTTGGTAAGCCTGACAGCATGACATTGTGTCAAAGAAAGAGGTCCTATTTGCACTGGTCTGTGCAGAAGCCAAAATATCTTCAGCTATGGGAAAGTAATTTACTTTAAGAGTCAGGAAATAAACATTTCTTGACAAACAATCTTACTGTGTTTTCTATGGCTTCCCAATCATTTTCTTTCTAAATCTCAAACTTTTTTCCTGTTAGTAAAAAGTACCATCTTCTGCATCCTCCTAATACTGATCCCTTCCAGGTATTCAGTATGCTATAATGAGAGTTGGTTAAGCTACTTCAAATCTTTCTGTCCAAGCTTATTCTGCTTTAAAAAAAAAATGTTAAATACAACAGTGGAAGTTGAGTAGACAAGAGACTTTATCCTAGCTGTAAGTTATTGATGTTGACTCATACCTGAATCATAAGTGATTCAGCTCACCATAATTCACTCACCAGCCCAAATCATGAGATTGATATGTCAGCAAACACAGCAAGCCTAAGTCTCAGGTGGTTTTTGTATATCATGCTAGCAGATTTTTATGATCTCCAACTGATCTGCCCATATTAGGGTATTTGCAAATACAAATCTCTATGGTTAAGAGTATTGGTTGTATAAGAGGTATTCATTGGGTTGCCCACTATGTATATGAAAGGAATATTAGGGTTAATTTCACATCAAAGCTGTGAAACTTAGAGGGCCTACAACAAAACAGGGACTATGTTATCTGAACAAATGGTTCTGTAGCCTCTTAATAGACTAGCTTTGCTTGTGCTAGTGATTTTCATGACACCATGTGTTATATCTTTTCTTTTTCCAGCTTTTAATAGCAAGTTTAATATGTAATAATTTCAAAGTAAATCATGTTTATTCAGTTTCTTCTTTTCTGAATTTTTCTTGCAATAATTTTTTAAATCATTCATGTGTCATTGATAATACATTAGATTTTCACAGTTTCATACACGCATATGCATTATGAGCCAAATCAAAATGTCTAGACATCTGGCAGGCATGTTAAATAATATTCAGTATATCTAAACTTCTTAAGAACTTAGCTGATCTATAATATCTGTTGATTCTGAAAATAGCACATTAGTTCACAATACAGGAGATAATGTATTATTGTTAGCTGAGGGTCCAACATTTTCAAACTCATCGAAGTTGTAAATCCCTGGGCTAGAGATGAGAAAATATAGTGGCAAAACTATTCAGAGTTCAGCTGGAATTTCAAGATAATCTCCTTGAAAGTGTCCATGCTGCAACTGAGAAGATCTAGTTCCTGAAAGATTAAGTGATTTTATTTTCAAGGTCATATGGTATTATGATGATTTGTACTTTGTTCTCTAGAGTCTGTTGCTTTCACTAACTTTACTAGGAGTTCTTTGTGCAAGGATGCTGTGTTTTATACTCTTCATAGAACATTACATAACAAAAGGCACATCAATTTGAAAGCAAATAATAATGAACATTTATTTGCCAAATAATATGACTTCACCTCATTGTTACTTATTTTTGAAACCTATAGAAATATTCTCAAACCTATAGAAAACAAGGGCAAAATTTAGTTAAATTTTAAAATCTAAATATGTTTTAATAGTATCTGTAATTTTAAGGTATCCCTGATTTCTATTAAATATTTCTATGTGCATAAAGAAGTAATTATAAATGTCTGGCAGTGAACATTAAGTGGTATTGTTCTTATATGATCACTGTATTATATAAAATATCTACTTAAGTAGATTGACCCCAGACTTTGAACCAGACACAAGGAAGATTAATAAAGTATGAGGTAGAGCAACTGGAATTCTCTTCCAGGTTAGAGAATGGGGTGAAAAGGTATAAATGGGCAAAATTGTGAAAAATATTTGGATGAACCTGTATTTCTCAGCCCAATTCAACCACATATTGGTTAATTTATTTGCATATCTTCTTAGGTCCAAGAAATTACAAATAAGGAAAGAGATAAAATATGCATATTTAAACTTTTGACAGTCTGCTAAGAAAAAAAGAAGAAAACAGTGTTATACTTGCATAAAATATTTAATTTATATGAGCTTCTTTCACTTTCAAGAGTTCTTTTGGTCCAAGCCAGATTAATTTTAAAGAAATGTCAAATATCTGCATTGAAGGATGCAGATAAAGAAAGCAGAGTGTACCACATCCTGCAGAAGGCTTTACAGCATATTCCTTTGGGTCTTGCAGCCGCTAGTTTTGATGTGCATTATATTAATTAAAAATAAAAATAAGATTTCTCCACTGCTGGTGAAGATTTTAGTTTCTCTGATGGTTTTGCCTGCCAGGCACACACATCGGAGAGGTTTTTCAGAGATTATAATGATAGAACCTATCGATTTTATCTAACAAATGGCAAAACAAAAGTCAATTGGGGCTCTCTTTAATAATAAATGCCCAGTGTTTTCCATAATTCCTAAATACAACAGAATTATATATACGGGTTCAGCAAGCAGCTGCCACATTTGGCATATCAGGCAGGGTATGGTTGACAACAGAAGCTCTGTAAAAATTAATAGCTTCATAACCGAAAAGCAACATTCAAGCCAGGAGGGCAAAAAGCTGTTACAAAGACTAGCACTGTGATTACCTTCCCCCAGCGGCCCCACTGTGATTTAGACACTTAGTGATGAAATCAAAGTAAAGCAATAGAAGGAATCAAAAATATCAATGGTGTCAAAACTAGTGATGAGCATTCAGAGGTTTGTCTCAAAGTGGTTGCTCTGCCTCAGCCACAGAAAGTTCTGTCTTGTTCATGAAACTGATATGACCCCCTTCGTTTAATGGTTAAGTTCTTTTATAAAGTCATTTTGTTTTTTATATTTTAGTCAATTGCATGTTTCATAAACATTTTCTTCTGATTAGATTTGATTACTTTTGATTTAAATTTGATTAGATTTCTTTTTAGTCTACCTTTTCTATTCATGCTCTTGAGAAAAATTAAGAAAACTGTGTCAATGAGAAGCTAATCCACCAGCTGAAAACCATGAATCAGAGCAGAGAGGAAAATGACAAGAAGATGACTGATCACTCACGAAGTCATTGGTCCTTTAGGCTCTGATAAATGTATTTTAATGATTTTCTTTTATGCTTTGGCTTAATCTTGGAAAGGGATTAGAACTCATTTCCCCTACTTTGTATTATTTCACCTGGTATTAAGCAAATGTGTTCCTGCTAAGAAATTGATATTCTCATTTTTTTAAATATCTTTAAAATTTTTTGGACTATTTTCAAAACCTGTGTTAGAACTTTTCATAAATAAAGTACAATCTAAATTGACAGGTGTCCGTGTTAAACACAAGCAAAATGTACTTGTCCTAGGTAATAGAAAAACTATACAGTAGCCAGTATATAAAGGATATTTGTTCAAATTAATGCTGTTTTCCTTCACTTCAGAGGGATTGTACCCTCTTAAATATTCTTATGCTTTCTACTTTTGAGTTCAGTGTGCAGTTCCTGCTTTGAAATAGTCGTTTGCACCTCCAGCAAAGGAGTCCTTCATTTTTAAATTAGGTAGCATGCATTCATATTCAAGACCACAGTTTTTAGGGTGATGCTGTTTGACTCTAGCTATAACAGTTATGTGTACAATTAGCAAAGTGTTGATGTAAATACAGTATCTTACAGTACTATATTTAGTTATTATCTCCATGGAATGACAGTTTCTTATATGAGTTTTAAAAAGTAAAATTATGAGAATTCTGAAACATTTTGTAGGAACCAGATCAATGTGACTTCAAAATACATTAGAGTAGAACACAAATGACTTATATAGCATCAAATAATAAAAGAAATGCTATTATTGATTGTTGTGCATATTTATATTCTGTAACATATTCTTGTTTTTATTCAATCTACTTTATGTGCCAACTGGAAACCTTATTTTTAGATAGTTGTTCTTAGACACATTGAAAACCAGTAATAGCAATAATATTAGAAAACAGAAGATGAACTTCTGAAGTGGCAGTGATAATTAGATCTTAGCAATCCCTATTGGTAACTCACAAACTAATTTACAGAAATGAATTTGTAATGGATTGTGGTATTTCAAGATAATTTCATTGTAGAAAAAAGGGAATCATTTGCCCATTAAACCAGGTTAGATGAAATGTACCTAAATCACCAAAATTTTTATTATAATACTGCATAGATAAAGGTGTAAAAGGTAAAAATCCTACAGCATCCCTTATCCCAACTTGAGGGCATATCTATCTTTATTCCTCCCAATTTTTGGTAGTAGGTAACAAGGAAATTGGGGCTATAGTGCAACCCAAATATTAGCAGGTTGGTAGAAAGGGAAACAAAGAAACCAAATTCTCATGTACATATGAAAAGGAAATAGGATTCTTGGAATCATCATGAACATTTTATACAAAGAACATCTTACTGGGTCACTTTCAGAAGTTCAAGATGTACCTGTATCTGCCTTATTTAAATTTGAAAATGCTTTCTTATTATTGAAAATTATATTAGGTATATTTGAGTTTTGTATATATTTACTCACATATATAGCTTACATATGTTTTTAGGTTATTTCTGTAACTCTTAAGCATGGTGTGGCTTTCTATTTTGCTTAGTGGACTATAATCTGTAGGCTCAAAGAGTCAATTTTCTGATGTTTGATATTACCTCAAATTGTTAGCACAACAACAGTACTTTTAAATCTTAGAGAAGAAAAATCTTTAAAGAAGAAAATCAGATACTGAATGATTTCATTTATGTGGAATATATAGAAACAAAGAAAATGAATAAACTACAAGCAAACCACAACCAACCCTTGGATTCTAACTGCAGAATTGACGTTACCATAGGGGGAAGCAAAATGGTAGTAAATGATAGAGGAGTTAAGAGGGTCCTGATAGTACTATGGTGGTAGACTCAGCATGATCAGTTCTCCTAAAACACATCATTGTACACCAGTATTATTTCAGTAAGCAAAAAGAAAAAAAAATACATGCGATAACATAGCATTATTTTTAGTCTTCCCCTTTCTGTTTGGGGAATTAATAACTTTCTAGAACCAGTTATAGTAGTTTGAGTATATTTTTAAGTCATTTAATTCTGAAATGTCAATTAATGATTAGCATTTCAAATATGGGTACAGGCATTAAATTTAGCTAAGGTGAAACACCCACTGACAATATGTTTTTTCTTTGAAGAGTTATATTAAATGAAATTTTCTTTATGGAACTACATCATTCCTAGTGCATCACATAACTTAGAAAATTATGCCCCAAATGTTTCAGAAGCTAGAGAGGAATAGTTCCTCATCCATTTCTTGGTCACAAATAGTTGGTATGCTATAAAGATGAATGGAAATAGAGGAAGTGCGTCCTTACTTTCATCTATAATTCAGGTTAAGCCTAAGATTACTAAATCTCCTCTGGGAAATAGGATTGGTAGTCATGTCTCCAGATTTCTCAAAAAGGAAAACAACTTGCCCTTTATGGAGTCCTTCTGTAGTTACTGGTAAATGCTGGAAATTATTTACGAGCATGGAAGTAGTGAATAAGGGTTCGGATTGTGTGTGGAAGCCTTGCCCTTAATTAGTAGAGAAAATTTGTCTATTGATTCTCACAAGAATGAATAAAGAATAGTTAAGATAACAATAATATTAGTAATAATAAAACAATAGTTATTTTTATTGAAGCTTGTCAGGCTCCAAGCCCTATATTATACTATGAAGCATTTTGTAATTCAATTTAATACAGCATCTCAGTAAAACAGATACGGTTATATTTTTCTATATTTCTAAATGAAGAACTGAGTCTTGTAGGACATAGTAAACTTAACTATACCCATTAATAACAGGAGGTGCCCAATTCTAGAGTTCAGTATTAAATCACATACAAAAATTAAAATGGTGACAGGTTTGTGGCTTTCATAGCAGAACATATATCCCAAGCTGTGGTATTCTATTCTTTTAAGAAGCATGAAGCAAGTTTTTATCTCGGGACTAAAGGGGAAGTTTGACATGAGTTTAAACAATATTTAAAATGCTTTTCCTCTTTTGATATACCATATATCTTAGACTTGACCAGGGAAAATGCTATGATTTTTTAGAAAATGGTGTGATTTTATGAATTTATATGTAATTATGATGAATTTGTAATGATAACAATTTGGTTGATGAGTAGAGTTTTTTTCAAAGAATTTCAGAGTAACTCCATTGTAACTATAGAGACAGTTAAATGATAAAAGATACTGGCTGGACCAATATCTGTAGTGAAATTGCAGGATACTTTAATAAAAATAAATGAATTAAAAGTGAGAAATCACTTAAAAGTGAGTTAAAGGTGAGAAGTTACTGTGTTCAAGATTCTAATAAAATTGGCGGGGGGGAAAACTATAATGGGAGAAGTTGAACCATCCGAGAGATAAATCATATTGGGAAGGTAAAATTACAGAATTAGGTATTGTGGATAAGAATTGGTTTTTATTCCCAGATGTGATTTGGGGGTGATTGGATAATGGAGAGGTAATTCTTTTAGGTCCAAATGGTAGAAGAGTAGTTCAATTAACTTAAGCAAAACTGGCAAGGGAGTGGAGAAAACTGTAGAAGAGCTGAAACATCAGCACTAACCCAGTAATCAGGATCTGAGGATACCACTGAGATGGGTAATGACCTCTATATTTTTTCCTGCTGCTGCTTGTTGTCCATGAAAGAATTTTAGTGAGAGACATATTCTCCTAAAATAGATAGTCCACTAACATTCCTATTGCCCACAAGTTTAAGTCACTTAACTGCTTTGTTATGCATGATTTGAAAAGACAGTGCAACTCCATTAACAGCAATATTTAAGTATCCCAAGGCATATTATTAGCTACTATTATTTACTATGTTTTAAAGCCCTGCAGATCTTATTTTATCTCCTTTCTTGATGTGAAAATACTGAGGATCTTGAATTTTCAAAAACCTTGTATTACTAGGAGCACTGCATATTGTCATTCATTGCTTGCAGTTTTGCCTTAATGTTTGATTAAGAGTTCAAATAACTTGTTTTAGGTTAAATTTAAAAAAAAAGTTTTCCCACATTTATTTTAAGGAATCCTAATAAGGGTTTCCAATGCCTTGTTCTCTCAATTAAATACTTGTCCTGTTTATAAAATAGTGTAAAGATTGGTTTATGGTTCAAAGACACCGCTAATTAAGTGATAATCTAATGTATTCTGAAACCTATTTTGTTTTCAGCTCAAGTCTGTATCTGTTGCCAATTATAGCCCAATTAATTCCAGTTTCTGTTTAAGATATTCTTCTTCCTTCACTGCAGTACATAGAGGGGATGCCTTTAACCGAAGCTCCTCTGATCTTCGAGCTCTGCTCCTCTTTGAAAAATGATAAGCTATATGAAGCATGTTAATTTGCTCCGTGGATTTCAATAAGTCTTTTGTCCATCAGCATCTATTTAACCAGGACATTAGAAAGATATAATAAGTGTATATGAGATCAAAGGGAAAGAGAAGGTCAGAGTACAGACACATTGTATATTTTTAATATTTCCTGAACAAAATATTATATGCAAACTAGATTTAATACATTATGCCAGGCACTATGCTAGTACAGAATAGTGCATTTTTGTAAACATTTTAGAAATACATATGCCTTAGGATAATAACAGATATTAATTCCAGAAAAGTAGTAGTGTCTCAATTTCTGTTAATGAGAGATGTAGTATAGTGATTGAAAAGGCTATGAACATTGGTTCTACATTTTCTCATTTTTAGTCCTGCTACTATTATTGGCTGTAGTGAAATAAATTGTATCTAATAAATATATTTTACTTATTCTGGAATATAATCTCTTTGATTCCCAGATTTCTGGACTACAAAGTAAAGATAATTAGCACAGACTGGCTTGTATGTTGTCATGTATGTGTACTGATATGAAATCACTTCTCAGAGTTTGCATATGAACTCAAATATCTGTTATTAAGCATGTAAAGACAATACAGGAAAGAATTTTCCAGCCATGTCAACAACATAGCTTGACCACTGCCAGGGTGTGTAACCGACTGTTCATAAAAGACACGTCAGCATACTTCATAAGGATAAATTGATGCAGAGGCCATGGGGATCTTGCCTAGAGAAAGTAGCTAGCAAAGAATGGTATGCATAATTTTCCCAAGCAGACCTACTGGTTGGAGTATGTCCCCATAGAAAGTGGTTTCAGAGTTTCTTCAGGGAGTTCCCAGAGAGATGAGTAAGGTATGATGGTAAAGATATGATTGTAAATTTCTGTTTCAAAATGCTAGACAGTTTACACTGATCTTGCATAGTACTAGAGGCAGAGATAAGTCTGAAGAAGCAGAAGGTGTTAGTGGCCAAAGTATTGATAATAATAATAATTGGTAGATATTGTGTACCTCATATGAACCCACATGTGTTCTGAGTGCTATCACATACAATATTTCATTTTATCAAAGGTCTTATGATATAGGTACTCATTCTTGTTTATAGACAAAGAAAATTAAACATAAAACATTATTTAGTTCACTCAAGTCGAATTTTTAGATATCCCTCCCTCAACATTCTGAGCTCCCAGATATTTAGTCAGATATTAGTATAGGTTCTGCTGTCTAGAGATTTAGAAATGCAATTAAAACTGCAGTTCAGCAGACTTCAGGATAAAGAAGGAGACTTAAGCAGAACTGCGTAATGAATATCATATGAGTCCTTTAAAAGTAGAGAGTTTTCTTAGGCTGGTGACAGAAATAGAGATGCAAATGACATGAAGAGTTTGAGGCGCCATATACATCATTGATGTGGAGAGATTCACTGGAAAAGAGAACCACTCCTTACAGCATACCCAGAAATACACACAATCTTTGATTAGAGATGTGATAGATTTTAGCCTATCACTCAGCAAAAGGAATTTTTTCTAAGGGTAAGAGTGATCTCAGATGTGCCCAGGTCAAAGAGATTTTGAGATTAATTTAGAAGCTGGATCCCTCTGTAGATCACTTGTTTTATCTCATGAGTCAACAGTAGGGGATGCATTCAGAGATGACCCTTCTGGTATTTGGGAATTAGGCAGAGAACTCATGGTGCTTAGAGCCTTGCAACTCAATATGTAACTTGAAGACCAACCAGCATCTACAACACCTGGGAGCTTGTTAGAAATGCTAACTGTGAATTCTCTCCTGTGCCCTAGTAAATCAGAATCTGCATTTTGACAAAATCCCAGATTATTTATTTGGGCACTAAAAGTTTTCATATAATGTAGGAAGGGGAGATGGGGAAAGTGATGTTTTATATAAGCCCTATAGTTTTCAAATAGAGTGCAACTGCAAGAGAGAGAAAAAAAAATCTAAAAATCTTAATGGAATTTTAAATTTTCAATATCCTAGTGAATTGTAGTGAGTCATATGGCTTAGGAAAACTTCAGAAAATTTGAAGGATAGAACAAATGGGTTATAGAACTGAGAAGGTAAATAAATAGTTCACGCATGGGTTGCCAAATGATTTGTATGTCTTTAAAGAAAGATCTGCATACTGAAAAATCTGTACAAATTGTATATGAAAACCGTGATGATATATTACTGCATTCTTATGCATTGTTCTGATTTATCTTGGTTTGAAAAAGATACATTAAAAATGAAGTCTTTTTTTTAACAGTTTCAGGCTTTTGATTATCTAAATACTTGCATGTAGAGGCCAATGAAATTGTATTACAAGTTCAAATTAAAAAAAATACTTTAAATTTTATAAACCTATTTTTAGGAGTAACACAAATTACAAAAATAATTTTGAATCATTATATGAAAATGAATGATATTTTCATATTATTGTAAACTTAATAATCAAATAAAGATTGTATTGATTAATATGAACTTTGCAGGCAATGTAGGTAAATAAATTTAAATACAGACAGTTCTTTAAAATTGCCATTTTTTTCCAGTATGAAGCTAGAATTATTTGTAGATGATGTCTATTATTTTTCCCTGGGCTGTGAAGCAATCATGATTGCAGGAATACTTCATTACATAGTTAGGGTAGTGAGAGCAAACACCTATGAAATCCAGGTTTCAATGATCCCAACATGAGATTGCCATTAAGATCAAAATAAGTTATTAAAATTTTCAGAAATGTCTGTGAGAGATAATTTAGCCTTTGACCTAATTTAGGAAGGGCTGTAAGTAAACAAGCAAAACATGAAAACATGCTCATTGTTTTAGTCATAACTATATATCTATATCTTCAGTGTATTTATTTTTATTGATTGCATACACACCACATACACACACACACACACGCACACACATAAAACATCATTGTCTACTCCCAGGTTCTCCCATCTCCTTAACACCCTATAACCATCTTAATCTTTCATGCCCTCCCACTTCTCTGTTTCCTCCTTCCCTTCTCTTACTCTATGATTCAGTTCTGTTTGCAGTTTTAATTTTTTTTATCATCCATTTGTTTGTTTTTTCCTACATCCCTCATATAAGTGAGACCATCCCAAGTTTCTCTTTTTCTTTCTGGCTTACTTCTGCTAACAGGATTCTTTCTAGCTCCATCCATGTTGCTGCAAATAACATTAAGGTTGTCTTCTTTGAGTAATGCATAATATTCCATTATGTAAATATGCCACATCTTTGTCAGCCATTCATCAGTTTTGGGGTGTTTGGGTTGTTTCCATATCTTGGAAATTGTGAATGGTGCTGCAATAAACATGTGCATACAGGTGTCCTTGTAATTAGTGATTTTGTGTCCTTTGGGTAGATTCCCAGTAGTAGGATTGCTGGATCAAATGATAATTCCGCTTTCAGTTGTTTGTGGGTCCGCCACACAGCCTTCCATTTTTAAGGTAATTTTTATTGGTCTATACCTAAGTGAAGTTCCTTTCATTTGATTATACATTATTTTTTTCCCACTGAAACCAGTATAATGAGGATTCAGAAAAATAGTCACATAAAATTCAACTATTTTCCAATGTTATAAAACATGTCCAATATGATATGGTGGGTATGTGCTTAAAATGAATCTCCTGAACTCTGACTATTCCAGACAAGAGAGAGCACATCACTTACTTATTTTATATTTTATTATTTCTTGAGTTAGAAGCCTCACAGAAATTGATCTAGTATGTGATATCTACTTAACCTGACCTATAGTCCAAAGGTAGGATTCATATCTTCACATCTTGTAGGTCTTATGCTTTTCAGAATGCAATTATTTTATGAAAATAGTAATTCTTTAATAAGCATCATTAAAATTTCAGAAAATGTTTATATAATTTTCAACCACTAAATGCCTGCATATATAAGAATATTCTTTATATCTACTCTTCTGATTCTGCTATTATAAGAGAAAATTTTGTTTTAGATTTTGTTCAAGGTAACACAAGATATACTGGGACAAAGAAGCCATCTTTGTGTACATCTTCAGTGTCTTTTCTGACACTTCCATCAATCAAATCCTAATCACTTTCATAACACACTCAATTTACATGAGATTTCAAGAAGTCAGTTAGGTGATAACTGTCACACATCAGTTATGTAGGTAGAAAGTTGAAGATTTCACCATGCATAAATGATACCACCAAATAAAACTTGAATGTTCTGAAATTGTGAGTTGGGGTTAATACAATTTGAGTACATACAACATTTATTTATTTTAGACACTCTTCACCATAATTTAACTTAGTAATTTGTGCTTAGTTTTTGAGAATTATTTTCTTTATTCTATAAGACTGAATTTACACTTTATATTTTCATTTATTTAGACTTTTAGGCATATCAAACTAAGGATTTAGTAGCCTTTAAAACAGAAAATCCAAAACAAACTAGTAAGAAAATTAGTAGTAGATACTAATAGAAACTGAAAGATATAAAGTTTAAATTAGTACTTTGCCCTGGAGAGCCATTTTCTACTGATTTTTTCCACTTCTGTCAGAGAGAAGAAAAAGAAAAACACTGCATAGTAGAGTACAATATAGGTCTGATATTACTAGCAAGTTTATTTGCATGTTTTATGTTCTCTCTTAAGTATCATGAACCATGGTTTAAGAAACAAGCAAACTCTAATAGCCTTTTATAGCTTAGCTAGAACCTAGGATTCAGGATCCCATGCTTCAAGGTCACCATCTAGCCTAAACAGAAGTCACTCGATCTTATTAGTATGATAGAGGTTTATTTATTTTCTTGCTGCAAATTTGTTGTTATTGGGTTATTCTGACTCTTAATTAGTTATCTGCCTTTTGGCAATGTTAAGGTATCTTGGTGTTCTAAATGTAAAAACAAACAAAAACAATGAAGTAACATTTCAGGGTACTTATACAGGTAATGCTGTATTTTAAGTCATTTTTATATAAAATAAAAAGTAATTGGACTACATAGTTGTCTTAAAACCCAATTGGATTATCCAGTTTTTGATCACACTTAAAGTTGTTAGAACTGTTAGTTTCTATAATTAACATTGTGCTCTCTCTCTATTTACAATACCATTTCTGAAATCAGCAAATTCCCTAATCTTTGTACTGTTCTTTCAATGTTGGATGATTTCCAAATTGAAGTGTTGTTTTAAACCTAAATAGAATCAGCCCAGAACAGCTCTATGATACATTGAGAAATAAAGGTGTCTTTGGAGAGAGAACTTCAAGTGCAAATTAACTTGAAATAATTTAACCTGAGTGTGGACTAATTTGCAGTCTTTCTTCTGTGCAGCTGTGGTAATTGCTTCTGTAGGCCCAGTTGGGGGAGTTGCTGGTTACTTGCAATTTTGTCACATCTGTCAGCTGTAGCCAAATGGAAAATATAGTAAGAGGTAACATTACATAGATTTGGGACATTCCCTAGAGGGTCTTGTCTTCTTGCAGCAGTGAATAAATTATGTGAAACCTTAAATGAAATATAGTATTGTTGATTTGCCAACTCATGCAATTTGAAAGAAAAGAAAAATCACTTCTTAGAATCACTGCTTAAATTTTTCTGCAGCCAGAAGTTTGTATTTATCATGATCATATATTCTGATCCAAACTGCTACCAGTGCTACCAGACAGGTTGTAGTTTTTATGATTTGTAAATTCTTAGGAAAAATATTTTATGAGAAATAATAATCTTATAATGTTAACTTCGAAACTTCCCATTTGAGGGGCTAAATTTGCTATTTTTTAAAAAAATGATTGCTGCACAATGCAATTATACTTTGAGGATGCATCATCTTTGTCTGTATGAAAGTCTCATCTCATTTGTCAACAAACTTGTGGTGTCATTTTCACTCTGAGACTGATACCATCTAACTTTCCATTCTAACCTACTTCCCTTCATGTCTGGAAATCACTATATTATTCATGCTGTGGTTTGTTTGTTGTGTTTATATTCAAAAATGTGTGAAATAATCTGATAATTGTCTTTCATTTTCTAATTTATTTTGCTTATTATATCATTTTCCTCTATATTGTCACATAAAGGCAATATTTTACTTCTTGAAACAACCACTAGTATTCCATTAAGTTTTATACAGCAACATCTTTAGTCATAAATTAATGGACATTTATCTTGTTTCCATGTCTTAGCTACTGTGAATAATGTGACTATGAAGATAGGGGTGCATAAATCTTTCCAAAATGATATTCTTCTTTTCTTTGTATAAATAACCAGGAGAGTTAGTTCCAGGTTATATTTGCCATTTCTAAATTCTTAAGGCATCTCCATGCCATTTTCCATAGTGGCTGCACCAACCAACACTCCTATCAAAAATGAATGAGAGCCTCTTTCCCCCCACACCTTCACCAACACATTCTCTCCAATCTTGTTAACATAGGTCGTTCTTACAGATGTGAGGTGATATCTCATTGTGTTTTTATTTTTTAAATGAAATGTTTTGTCCTTACATCCTTCTTAACTTATTGTGTATGTGTTATTTCTCCTACACTGTGGCCACTATAATGAACTATAGTTTTGATTTTTGTTTCTCTAATATGTGAAATTGAGCATTTTCCTAAAATGTGCCCATTGGCCATCTATTTATCTTCTGTGATGAAGTACTGTTCAGATTCTTAGCCCATTTATCATTTGGGTATTGGGGTTTTGTTGTCCTTGAGTTGCATGGGTTTTTAATCCCACTTTTGAAAGAAAACAAAGATACATGGAGTCAGATAGTCCAACAGACCTATGATATTGTCCCTCAAAGGTGAATAGAATGAACTGGATTTTATCAAACCAGTCAGTAGCTTCCAAGACAACTGGAGGCAGTTGTAAAATTGACACAACATGAAAGATCAGATATCAGACACTTTACATTGTACTAAAAGAAGGCAATGTTAGGTGCTTTTGTATGTGCATTTAGTTCATGCTATTTTTTGTGCAAGAACTTTATTTCAATTCCTAGGAAGGCACTTTACTCTAGAAACTAAGTAACCTTTCAATTTGTTCTTGTTGTACAGGTTTCTAAATTTTATGCTCAGAGATCTTTAGCTAGATGGGAGATCAAGAACATCTCTAAAAGTTCCTGTGAATATTAATAAAATATTTGAAATCAATTTATAAAAAATAAGGAATCAATAATGATCACAATCTTTTAGAATTCAATAATCAGCTAAAGACAGGAATTCTGCTTCTTGCTTGATAAAAGTGTTTCTCTTGTTACATAACCTCTCATTATTAACTTTGATGCTCATATAAAAACTATTACTAAATAAAATATAAAATTTAGTTGTCTCTAACCTCAGGAAGTGTGCAGTTCCAAAACATGGTGGCATATCACAAGCATGAAAATTACTGTAACTTCTTTCAGGTAAGTTAAAAATTTTTCCCCTGCATTATTTGTGAAAACTTCTTGGAATGAAATTGGGCCTTATAAAGTAAGCAGAAAAAAGTGGGAGTGAAGTGTGTTCAATTTATAATTTAATTTCTAGAGAATGTAATGTAGCATAGCTTCAGAAAATTAAAAGTAAAAGATTAGTTGGTCAGTGGCAAATCACAGAATTAGATCCTAGTGTAGAAAGATGTTAAATTATTATATACTAAAACACTAAGAAGCACACACACACACACTGGCACATATCTATATGGCCCCTTCATATTGCAGAACAATTTTGAAATTATTTTGACCATTTTACCCTTCCTTTGGCTTTATACTTTTATTTTCAACTGCCTCCTGAGCACCTGGAACTTTGTCTACACAGTAATTCAAATACAATATGGCTGAAATCCAGCTGATATCATCTTACTTCGAAACAAGATTCTACTTTTAAATTCTGTAACTTCGAAATTAACTTGTTTTCATCAGAAGACTCAGTCTAGAGACCCAAGTCTTGCTAAATTCTTTGCACTACTCATACTCTGTCTGTTCAGCAAATACAAATGCTCTAAAACTTTTCTCAATACTTCATTATCATTTCCCATGGACCTTTTCTGTAGCTTCCATCTCCAGTTGGACTAAATCAAGTGTGCTCATCTTCAGCCCTATTTGCACACCACTGCCATAAGTTTCTCTCAAATTTAATTCTCTAAAATATAAAATGGAACTCTCTAACTGTGTAACTTTATCCCCTGACTTCCCTAATTAAAAATTACATTGTCTTGTCACCAAAAAAAGATGAACTCCCAAACTGTTTATCTTGCTCTTTGAAACCATTTCCATGCATTTTCTAATATCATTTACGATGAAGTTCTAACAAACTTTGAACCAATCACCCAATATTTAATTTTCACTATTATCTATTAATTAAATCCCCTTTCAGCATTCTGTTACTTCTCATTCAATGGGTTGACTCCCTTGACTCTTGTAAGTTCAGCTAATACCTCCTTAGTGAGATCATTCTGCTCCACCTCATTCAAGACTGATTAGGTACTCAGTCTTCCCATAGTTCATCATGTATGTAATTAGCACTACATGGGAATAAATGTCTTTTTTGCTCTCTCTCATACACAGTAGGCTATTGATAATACAAATTATATTCCAATGCTTTTTGGAATCCTAGCAACTAGCACAAGACTAACTCACTTTGACATTTATGAAATTTTAATTGCATAAGTGAATCAATAACTACTTCTAGGTTACAGATACTCAGGTGTTCATGTATTCTAAGACTTTTAATCCTGACCATACTTGGTTGTATTCTCTGTTTTGCCACTCTTCTCTCTCAAATGAGGAATATGCTGTGATGAAAAACTTATACATTTTAGAGTCAAATATAGTACCTCATTTCATGTATGACCAGGGATGATTGTAGGAAATTTATTCACACTTGTTCTTAATTTCATCATCCGTCCTCCATCACAATACTTCGTCTGTAGTTTTTTCATTCAAACAAATAAATATGCAGTATCATTTGCTGACAGTAAATGATATTATATGGGTAAGGATTCTGGCATACAGAAATATTCAACATTCTACATTAGATTTATCTTCTAGAACTCATGATATCATTGAAATTTGCAACAGTTACACTAAAATTTGTGGAATCATGCTAAAAAATTAGACCTTGAATTCCCACTTTTCTATATAAACAAGTAAATTTATATTTTTGAGAAATGAAGTATAACAAGTTAGTGCATTTAGATTAAAAATGTTGGAATAGGATGCATATAGCATATCTCAACTCAAATATTGTAGCTATATTCAGCATTGCATTGCTCAGACAGAAACCCATCTGTCTCTTTTCTGGCTATTATAAACTGTATTTAAGAAAACTCATGATCATTGTCATGAAATACCCTCAAGTTTATGAAAAACTTCCCACCTCATATTCAATTATTGGCATCAGAGTCAGTTATTCTACAAGGCAGCAACTTTCACTAAAGCCCTTTCATTTGTATTCTACATTCTGTCTAAATAATCCTAATATTCACTTTAACTGGAAAGCTATACAATGAATATAGAATAGAGCTGGGATTTTAGTGGCTAACATGGAACAGACATAAAAATGTAGGATACTCTCTCTTGAATACTGCTCTTTAATGAAGATTTGTCTAACTGTGGTTTCTGGGACCTGGGAAGAGCATAAAATTGGTCACGTTTTGCCCTTGCTTAAAATGGCTTGAGGCAAACAGAAATCACTGGAAATGGCATCTTAAAAAAGATGACATTGTAAAAAGTCCACAATGATGTCAGTAATCAACTGGAGTCAGACTTAGAAAGATGGCCAAGAGGCACAGCAAAATGAAACCATGGGAAACAATGAATGATGAAGCAAGTAGTACTCTAGATCAATAATTAACTAGATTATAGTAATCACATTTCTTCAAGATGACATCATTTCAAAAGACTCTATAT
The DNA here is from genome assembly GCA_004024945.1 of Uropsilus gracilis. NCBI lineage: Eukaryota > Metazoa > Chordata > Mammalia > Eulipotyphla > Talpidae > Uropsilus > Uropsilus gracilis. The sequence continues at coordinate 156,372 of PVHY01001021.1, read as the reverse complement.
GTTTTTTGTTAGAAATGTTATGTGGCAAATTTAAATGGATGTCAACATAATTGAAATACAGATCTGGTTTTCCTATTCTAAATTCTCTTAAAAGTGTTTGCTACAAGTTTTGGCAAGGTTATAGTATTGAGAGTTCTCTGACTAAAACTTAAGCACAGGGGCCAAGAATCATGATTCCATTTAATGTTTCAACAGCAAATTCTCTTAGTGAAATTGTGATAGTTTTAGATTAGGTTTGGTTGCAAAATACAAGTCAGTATTTGAGAAAGTAACTTAAGGCTGATCTATGGTGCCATTTACTCAATCATAGAATCTTATTCTGAAGCATTTCAACTTTGGTGATTAAGTTATTGTTGAAAGTATATTATTAGTAGTAAGATTTAGAGAATCCTTTATTTGCAGAGTTCAATATTTATGTCCGGAATTCAAATGAAAAATTAACATTTTACTTCAAGTGCACACATCGAGAATGCTCCTTGAAATTTTTCTTGTTACTTTTAAGAAATGTTACTCTGTGGAATATGGAAGCATGTGGAGAGGTAGGAAGTGTTCCTCTTATCTCATGACTGTGTTTAAATCAATTCATTCATTTATTCTTAAACTTTTTAAGAGAAATTAAGGTGCTGGAGGAGGAAGAATAAGGAGTAGCAGGTGACCAGGGACATAGAGCTAGCTGAATTTTGCATACTGTCTTTAGAGAAAGGTTTGGCTTTATTCTTGTTTGGTATTCACATTGAGCATCTCCCTAAATGTTTTACCCTCTGTTTAAAATGTATTCAGCTGCTAAAGTAAATCTTCAGAATTTTAAAACCAGTGACCTCAAATAAAACTGGCCCATTTCCCCCTAAGACATGATAGAAACTACTTTTCAAATAATGTGCCTATTATTTATCCATGGAGATTGATAATATTATCCATTTTATTTGCATTAGTTATTAGCTTCTTGTTTAGTTAGATCAAAACTACATCAATAGAAAATAAATGAAACCATTCTTTTGTTCTATAAATATCCCCACATTCTAGTCATTCACTGCTTTTTAGATTTCAGATTCCTTAACTATTATTTCTACCTCCACGTTCATACTCTCACAGATTCAGGTGGTCATTCTTGACCTAGTTGTCTCTTGTTGAAGTAGATCCTTTGGATTCATTTCACTTTGTTGACCAGCTTCTCATAGCCTCACAGTTTGTTCCATTTGACACTTGTGATGGCAATTCATACAGGAATTTTGTAATTGGGTTTTGTTAACATAGAGTTATTTTTCATTTCCTCACTAATTAATAGATTGTTTCTGTGATGCTGTCTGTAATTTAAAAATATTCAGTTATTTTGAATTATCTTATCCAGTCTATAAGTTATAGATTTTATCTTGAGATTAGCATTTCACATGATATATACTATATACTTTAATTTAGGAGAAATTTGGATGAAAGGCTACACAATTTTTAAATCATTCAGTGTAGTTAAATAAATGAGAAATTTAGCATTTTTACTTATCCAAATAGTCTACTTTTCTTGGGCTTTTTATGGAATATTTTATATATATATACACACATATGTATATATATATATACACATATACATATATGTCTGTGTATGTATATGGAATTGTACATTTGTGTACTTTGCTTGCAAAAAAATACCAACTTTGAAAGTGTTTCAAAGTCAATTATTTATCGGATGTAAACTCTTTTTGCCATATTGTCCTTGCTTTAGCCTTTACCCCAGTTGTTCATTCTCTCATTTTATTAGGAAGTCTACACTGAACCCCTTGTTCAGGTTAAATACCTATTTTTACTTTCTTACAGTACCATGTACCTCTTGATCATATTTATTGCCATTACAATTTTTCCATGCATTTGACTATGAGTTTCTGGCAAATGTCTATCTTCTTCTGTGAGTTCCTTGAGATCCCACAGAATGATTTCTCTTGTCATTATTGAATAATAAGTGCTGATCCTAATGCTGGACCTGTCAAGTTCAAAAAAGAGCAGATGAATGGACATGATTTTTTTCTTTTATTTGTAATTATATTCATCTCAAACTTTAGAGGATACAAAACCTTAACACATTATGGCCATTTTCATTTCTGTCATATGCCTTCCTGTCTTCTGAACATAAGATGAAAATGTTAACTTTCTTTAGACTAGTAAGACTTGCTTAAATATTCTGTCCTTTTGTCCTCAATATTATGCTTAAATTTATCACTGACACCCATTAAATTTAAGCAATAATTTATTATTTAGAAAATATTACTATGTATTTTAGAGAAAATTTAAGATTAACAAAGGAGTTCAACTATCTCAATATATGAGCATTCTTGTGTTCAAATCAGTTTTTAATCTTAAAAAGGAATATTTAAGCAGGTAGATTGGGATTGTGAACAGTGTGTTTAAGTCACTCAGTTTTTTTTTTTAAAGGAGTTACATAAGGAAATTACTAACTTGTTTTCTCCAAGAAGAAGGTTTGAGCAAGCTGAGTCTTGGGGAGGTTGCAGAAATTAGCCCTTAGGATGTTAACCTCCCTCAAAAAGACTGCCCATGTGGATCAGCATACCTGTTATGGAACAGGCATCCTCTACAAAATAAGTTAGTCAGATTTTACTCTTCTCAAATACTAGGACTGCTTCCTTAAGTACAAAGAGCCAAAGATAAAGCATAAACACCATCAGCACAAATTTCAAGATGGGAAATAAAATGACAGAGAGCTAGTGGAGTGCATTGTTGCCACCCATCAAACCTATTTTCAGGAAACAGTTTGAGAAAAAGGTAAGTTTTCTTTGTCAAATTGAGAACTCCCCTTATTCAAGCATTGCTATGTATATATCTTCTTATAACACCAATCAAATCTTATTTTGAGAGGAAGAAAATGCTTTCATAATATATGGCCATATCACACTCTGTGAGCCAAGGTATATACATGTGATGTTTCTTATGTATTTAATGCACCTGGTTTCTTTCTAAACCCAAGTAAGTCAGTTTTCAAACCATTGAAATAATAAAGAAGTCCATATATGTTTTCAAGAATTACAAATGAATATGAGTTGTTGTTTGCTTTCTCCATCCTAAGACAAATATATGATCAAATTAAATATTGAGTTTCAAATGATAAATGATATTTAATGTAAAATTTTGTTTACTTGAAGTGAAATAAGCCCATAATATTCTCCTTGAAATAAATTGAAAATTACAGTAGCTGCATTTTAGTAACAATGGAGGTATTAAATTTATTGCAGACAGATACAAGTCTCTGGAGCCTGTCTTGGCAGGAATTTTCAGTGATCTTCATCCAAAGCAATCGTCTTCTTTTATTCATCTTATTGTGTCAGAATTTTCTTAATTAGGGCAGGTTCTATACAAGAAAAGCTATCTTCACTCCATTTACTATTGATTTCTAAAGGTTTCACCTCTAATATTTTTCAAAACCAAGGGTTAACCTTCTAGCCTGAAGGAGATTTGCACCTGGGAATGACATTTCCATTTTCTAGAGTAACGTAGCCACTGAAGCAGGGCTAAAATGCCCATGACATTAACCTATGACTCACAAGAGGATAACATCATTTACTTGGTTTGGTAAAAGAAAAAAAATGCTTTTTTTTTTCAGTTGATGAGAGAGAGCAAGTAAGAGGGAGAGAGAATGTGAATGAATTCTGCCTTTCAAAATGATCCGCAAAACAATTTCTCAATAAGTGACAAAATCAAGGTCACAGAAGTCATGATTGCTCTCTGTGCTGTCAGTTGTTCAAAGTCATAACCCTCTTCCTGTAAGAGTTACTTCTTTATTTCAATCAAATTAAGGAAGATGACAGTTAAAAGGAAAAGCATTTTCCTGAACTGTGTGATACTGAAAGCATCTGTTGAACCAGGCAGTGCTTTGCTCTGACATAACAGTTATCATTTTAGCAGCTTTAACCAATTTGATCATAATTGCTGTGCAGATAGTTTGTAAATTAAAGAATTCCTCAGCAAAAGCTTTGTAGCTCTCTCTTTTGTCACCCTATCATGATTGGAGTTGGTGTTATCTTTTGTGAAATGTCCTTCTGTATTGTACAGAATTTCTTATCCTTGTTTGGATAAGAAAAGAAAGAAGGAAAACATACAAAAGTTTATTCTCATTTAAGAGAACAAAGAGAGGGAAACTTACCTTTTTCATTGTCTTATATTCTCGTTATGTGAATTCCAGTGCAATCTACCTTTATTCTACCTTTATAGCTAGCTTGCCTTACTGATAGTCTCAAAGAGTTGCTACATGATTTAACTAAGATGATGCCAAAAGAAGGCCAAGCAGTGGGTTTGACGTAGTATTGGCTTCCCAAACTATGTTTTTTCTGATTTCCTCCTATGCTCCCTCACTTACCTAACATACCTTTTGTCACTCTACTCTTACACCCCAGTCCCACACACTTTATTTTCTTATTCAGATTCTGTAAGCATGTTTTTATCTCTATCTGAAATGTCCTATTCTTGCCTTTTGTGAGACTTCTATCTCATCATGTCACGTACCATTTAAATTTTTCCTTCTATCTCTCAGGAAATATTACCTCTCAGGAGCATCTTGTTAGGCAATCACTCTTTTTTCAAATAGCCTGCCTTTGTTTTCTCAAGGTATTGTCTCATTATCAGTGGGTAGGCGATGAGTGTGGGTGATGAGTGTGTGCAGTACATCTGTTCTCTCTGCAGATTGTAAGCCAGTCATTTCAGCTGAGCTGCACTTTAAAATAATCTGATAAGTTTTTAGACAGTACTGATGCTTGGATTCCTCTCGTAGACATTTGCAGTAATTGGCCCAGGGTAAGGTCCAGGTATCAGTATTGTTTGGAAGCTCCCCAGATGACTTAACTCAGAGCAGAGTTGAGATACTTGGCTTTAAACTACAGGATGGCACTAGGTGGCTTCAATCCCACTAGCTGAGAGCATGGTGGGTGTGAGACACATTTTGACCATCTATTGGTGGTAAATGTTCAAACTAATGTCTGGTTTAACTCTGGCAGTCTAGATTTCTTTGTTTGCCAAAATATCCTTTGGAGACATTAGAAAAATCTCCAGTAGTGATACTTTAAGGGTTGAAATGAAAGATACTTGCAAAAGTAAATAGCTGCCCTGAGCTTCAAAAATAAAATAAATACTAATCCAGATTTCCCCTTCCAGTGATAGAAACAAATTGTTTTCAGTTTGTTTGTTTGTTTGTTCTTACTGAGATGTTTTAATTAAGGGTGTCAAAGTTTTCAGTAATCAAAATCATATTCTAATGCATATTTAAGTGTCCAAATTAATGTAAACATTCATCAGGAGGAAAGCATCAAAATTTTAAATAAAACCACCAACATTCTTAGTCATATTAGATCTGTGGTGAAAGAGAAATGTGCATATCCAGATGCATAGTTTTGATCTTTAATGAATAATTTTTTCAGAACATTATATTTGGTAAAAAAAATTACAATACTATTATACGATATATTTTACATAGATATATTAGTATGTTTATCCAAATTTTGTTTTAACTGAGGTGAAAAAAAGTTATTTTAAATTGTCTCTTGGTCAAGAAATATCGCATATGATAATATCTCAATTCAAAGTGAGATTTAAATTTCTGGGGGGGAAATGATCAAATTGTTTAAAACATAATCCACCCTGCTCATCAGCCAGCAGCCCATGACTGCTTACACAGCCAGGGACCTGGGCTGTTGGGGGTGAGGAACAAAGGCAGTGAAGAACCCTGGGTAGCAACCCTTGCACCAGAGAGCCAGGGTGGGGGGTCCTGGGTGGAGTCTTAGTCCCAGTCATCAGCAGGTGGCTGCACAGGGCAGCCATTTGTCAGCTCGGAGGGCTGCAGCATGGTCCAGCCCAGCTCCCACCCCAGGGGGTTTTGGACTGCACCTGCCCAGCCATCCAGCCCTGCCCCCACGTACCGGCAGGAGGTGTAGGACTCCCCTTCCTTTTCACTCTGCAGCTAGTCTTCATGAGGAAGAGGAACAGCACAAATAATACAAGCACCATCATAGACTGGGTGAGGGACCAGGTAAAGGTCCAGCCCACACATCTGAGCAGGGCACAAGAAATGGAATATCCAGAGAACCAGTGCATGTGGGACTAGAAAAACAACTATGGAAACATGTCACGAAGTAACACCTACATGCTCATTGGGTCTGGAGGAGCCAGAATCTGAGACGCTATCTAAGAGAGCAAGATGCGCCTCCCCATTTCACAGGAGGGGAAGACCACAAGAGTCAGGCCATCGGCCCTACAGCAAAGCTGTAAACTGAGGGAAAAGAGATGATCTACAATGGCCATTCACAGATGCCTGTATCCACAGAGAAACTTCTTCACTGACACTGTCTGGGGTTGAGACCCCCTAAACCAGACACTAGAACTATAAGGTAAAACAGCAGAATAACAGAGAAGGGGGTGGAGAAGACAGCCTGCAATGAGAAAACATGGACAGACCACAAATAAATATAGACTGGTTGCCCCACTCAAGGTTAACACTGAAAACCCACCAGCATGGTTCGCCTGGTTCCAAGAACACAGCCCTCACCCAGTGAAAGGACACTACCTTAAGAAAGAAAGAGACTAATGGATTTAACACAAACTAGCAAACAGCAAAGAGAGAGGACTCTGAGTGAACGGAGGGTGGTGGAGGGGTATCCCAAGGACCATTTACAGAGGTTTTGATTTAAAGAATAAGAATTAATAAATAAGTAAATAAACAAATATAAGTTAAATTAAAAAAAATCATAGTCCACATACTACCTTTTGCAACTAGCTTCGGCATGGTTTCACATAGTACTGTTAAGCACAAAAACACTTTTAATAGAGAATTTTAACTGTTCCCCAAATAAATATATGACACTATTGTTAAATTTTCACTTTTAGCAAGCGGACAGTGAATATGGACATTCTCTATTAACAATGAAGATTTAATATCTATGCTTTTTAAAATATGAGAATACAGTTAAAATATGTGTGCAATATTTGTTCATAATGGAAGGATAATATAGTGACTCATGTCTGTATTAAGACCTTAAATTTTGTGTATTTTTATAATTTATTTTTATATCATGTTAAATTTTGGACAGTATTTGATTTCTCCTTTCAGCTGTAGTCCCTCTCTCACCATCATAACACCCAGGATCTGTCATAATAGCTATCTGTACAAATATAAAGGTCAAATACAAAGATCTTAGTACAAATATAAGATAGAACGTAATCCAATGAAAGGGTTTCAATAACACTGCAAAAAGTGTGACTAAATGCCAATTCAGCTTGAAAATTTTTTTCAGTGCATTAAATTTCAATAATAACTTTACTTACTATTCTTTGATGGCAAATAATAAGAACAGAAATAATACTTTAAGCAAGAAATAGAATCATAAACTATATCCTAGGTTACAAAAAAAGAAAAAAAATCTTTTTCAGGATATTGATATTGCCCCATGGAACTATCCAAAAGAAAGGAGTAAGAGTAATGATTGTGCTATTAGAAGTACTCATAGTCAGAAATGAACAAATCTTCAAAGTTGTGATATCAAATGTGCCAGAAATTCTGGAATATTTTATGAACTCTAACAAGAATAAGTTTGTAAAAGTTAATGATTAAAATTCTCCAAATTATACTGAATTTTATTCTTCATAATAATTGGCATTATTTTATTTCAAAAAGTGAGAGGGAAAAGAATAAAAGTGAGGGCAAAACAGTAGTTTTTTATTAATATCTAATCATCAGAATCTCAATACAATCTTCCCTTTAGAAATCTATTATATAGACAGCCACCAAATAAAGGACATTTGGAATTGCTGTGAAAAATTCAATTACCCTAACATGGATGGCATATAGTATAGAAGAAATGTGTATGTTGTGTTTCATTGTTCTAGCAAGATTTTATAACCAAAATTCTTTCACCATTGAATCATCTGTATACGTTTTTAATACATTATATGCATTACATATTCCTATTTATTTACCTAGAAAGCTAATCATCACAATTTAGAAACTAAAAGCAAAAATTATTTTATGTTACTGTCTTTTTAAAGGGTATGTAAAACTGTGAGTGGTTTTACAGCAATTCAGCAAACTGCAAATTACAATGAATAATAAATGAACACAAGGCTGGCTCAATAGGATGTTTCTCAGCAAGGGGAGTGTGTTACAGACTTCAAAATGCTCATGCCTATAAAAGCCATTTCACTGTTGTTCCTATGACTTAAATAATGAGGCATTTGATGATTACTTCTAAACAATTTATAATTCTGAAACATCTGGAATTGAAAGTAAACTGTTATATCCTAAGAATGTCTCATAAATAAAACCACACGGTGGTAGGGGTACAGCTAGAGAATATCAAAAGAGCTGACCATTAGATTTCCCTCTCATTTTGAGGATTGATTTCACTAGTGCTCTGAGCATCAGAAAAGCAACTGAAAGCTATTGCTGCTTCCCCTTTGCACTGTTTACCCTTGAAGGTTTATTAATGTTCCTTTGCAGCCTTCAGGAATTCTAAAGGCTTGACAGCAGAACTCTTCATTATTTGTTGCTAGCCTCCAGAACTACGCACATGAAAACTTCTCATCAAACCTGAAACATCAGCAAATTTGCTAAATCTTACAGAAAACAACATTATTTTACAGGAGTCAAGGAGTCTCATGATCTGAAATCATGTGTTGTACTGACTTCCAGGCTATCAAGAAAATGTGAACATTTAGCCAAAGGTATTAATTTATCATCATAGCTGCAAAAAAAAAAAAAAGAAATATCTTTGAGTATTCTGAGTACTGGAATCTAATTTTCTTAGGTTGGAATATTCTGACAGCATATTCAAAAAAGAGGGAATGGACTTTCTGTGAACAATAGATATATTGCCAGGACTTTGAAGTACACAAATCCTGTACTGTTGCAAAATTGGTTAATACTGTAGTGCTCTGATTGAAGCCCCCCTGCACACTGAATCACTTCATTTAGCAGTCAGAATTCTAGAAATGTGAATCTTTGCCATCCCATCTTCGGTAAAATTAGTTTCCTTAGAACTATGTTCAGACAGTATCAGAGTAAAATATCAGCCTACTAACACTGATCAGATTGCATTTGTTTATTCATTTATTTAGCTGTCTAGTAGAGCCTTAAGGCAAACTCTGCAATACAAGCAATCTTCTCTTTTAATGTGTAAGAAAATTTAGAAGGAACGAACATCTGTCATTCTTCCAATCCACAACCACAAGCCTTTTAAGCTTGAGCCTCTGCTTACTTAATGATTCCCCTTTGAATATGGCTCTCATTGTCTATACCACAAAACCTAAGGTTCAAATGAAAACTACTTACACCCACATCAGGGCTCCCAAGAACCTGGTAAAGACTAGGTTACCAATTTGTGTCCCACTCCTGATTTTCTACATTGTAGCCAAGCTAGATTCTCTCATAACATATTAATTCAAAAATTTTCAGCTTTTTCCTCTCTTAGATGCTGTGTTTTGGGTGATTTCTTTCCAGATTATAGGCTTGCGCTACCATGCCCAGCTATGTAACTTACATATTTGAACACACACATGTTCATGCATACCTGCTAGCATACACACATGCATAATTGCAATAGGTCCCTAACACGAGAAGTTTGGAAGAGTTGTCACTGAGTATGAAAATAGCTCATATGGTTCAAATAAAGCAGCAAAATTCTGGAAGACCAAAAAGAAGTCTTTAAGGAAAGTGGACTTTTAGGTGAAGGATTGCATAATATGGAAAGAAACAATGTCTGTTTCCTAATTTCTGTGAAAATGCTGGTTATAAATAAATTAAGAAGTATTGTATCTCTAAAGCAGCTCATTAGATTCTGGGTATGACCTACTTATTTATATTAATTATTAACTTGCTCATTAATAATTAATATATATTAGTTTTATCTTCATAAAATCTTCAGCTATAAGACTTTCTAAAAGCCTGATGTTTTACAATTTTAAAGAGCTGATACTTTACCTGGTGTTGGGGGAGCTACAGCAAAAGATAAGGTTGTCTTATCTTTCCTAATTTCTCAAAGCAATTCATTTATTTGGGTTTACCTAGAAATTTGTATATTCTTAAATAATAGCCTTCATAATTTGTACAGTGTACATTTCAAGGAGCTCTCATATTAGTTGTTAAATTACTTAAGGTTTGGAAAAACATCTTATTTGTATGGGATAGTAACAGAGGAAAACTTCTCAATGACTTGAAATACTGAATTTTACTTAAAGTATCATGCTTTGTCAGACTAAGAAATGTTTATTATTGTTGTTCAGAATGGTCCATGATAAAGGCTTTTTGCTTTCTGGTGAAGAAGGTTTTCTATTCATGTTAACTTTAAAAATTAATTAATTAATACTGTGGTCTTAATGTGGGATGTGGGTGTAAGGAATTTATGCTTGAGCCTCTAGGCTTTGTGGTATAGACAGTGAGCCATTTTCAAAGGGAAATCTTTAAGTAAGTATTTAATAATTAAAATTATTGAGTTATATGAATGAGTTCTTGTATTCTGTACTTTTCCATATGGAAAATTCTTAACAGAAACCCTCCATGTAAAGAATAGTACAAGGGTTAAGAAAGTAGAAGTACTAAGTGATAAGTAGTTTGAACTATGGAAAATGTCAAGCCCTGATTGGGCAAAGTGCTGAGAGCTGTACTATAGGCAATGAACAATCACCCATCTAAAAGCACTATTCCAGCCACCCACTTTTTTCAAATGTGACATTAAGTAGGGAATTTAAGATAGTATGAAAAATCAATATGTTGTCACCATATATACTATGCAATAATATGGCAATGTCCAAGTTTATTATATATGCCTGATATAAACTATAATATTTAGTGAATGCCCAGACTCATTATTTAATTTCAAATAACTAATTTGAACTAAATGTTATATCAGATCTCTCAAGATAAAAGACTAGATTATATACGCCCCTCTCTGTGCTCTCCTTTCTCCATCTATACTTCTATTTCAGGTTTACATTTACACTTACACCATGAAATTAAGCTCTCTAGAATATACTTTTTAATTTCTAGATGTGCCTTGTACATGTTTACTATTTCTTTGATTCACTTATTTTTTTTTTATTATGCTGGTATTTTATGCTGGTATAATCATGAATTTAAAAACTGTAATACTTGCATTTTTCATGGGAAAAAAATAATAGATTTCACATTCAGAAAGGACCATTGCATAGAATGTTTTGCTACCTGGCCTCCCAGCTCGCTTTTGGAAACACAACTTTATATTATGGCTTCAATGTATACAGATGAAGTGCTGGAGTTCAGAAGTTTCTGAAACCTTTTTTAATTCTAAAATACTATATGGATTGACTAAACTATTAACTATTAAGTTTGCACATAATGTTTTTTTTGTCATGTATAGGCTTTCTTTTAATTAGGGTTTGGGAATGTCTACATGTCTTTTAATAAGGAGCATTTCTTTACACATTTTTTCAAAGTTGTTTATACAACTTTGTTAAATCTTGGGAATTATAAAAAATCATGAGTCATAAATTATCTCAATTTTATGAATTGATAGGTAGGAAGGTTTCTGATAAAATATTTGTTTAACCATTAACGTTTATTGACATTTAAGCTATGGGCCCCAAAGAAATATCATCTCTTTTTTTCCATGAATTTATTGAAATGTGAGTATAATCTTCGGCCATACTATGCTTAGTCTCCATTTTGTCCTACCTTTTTGCACTGGTTTAATATTTATTATAATTATTCTTATTTGAAAGTGAAATTTTTGGTAGAAAATATTACATGATTAATGCTATTAATAAGGAAAGGGAAATACAAGAAAAGATACAGTATTGATGTTGGCTAAAACAACATTGATTTCATAAGAAAATGTAAAGGAGATTAGCAGAAAAACTAAGAATGCCCCCTGCAGTGTTCACCTGATAGATCTATACTAAATCAGATAACTAGCACTTAGTATAAGACCCAATTTTTACAAAAGTATTATTTTCTGATGTAAAAGGACAGTTTTCTGATTTATTTCAATGCACTTGTGTTAAATTAGAAAAATTTAAATGCACATAAGGAACTCTAAAATATTTTAATTCTTCCTTTTCTTAAATTGTTAACTGTTGACTGTAAAATGGAATGCCAACTTTCATGTTTTAAAAAAGAAACTATTTTATGTTATATAAAGCATATCCTTAAGTATATATTAAGAAAATATCATACTATAACATAAAGGAATAGAGTAGCATAAAGGAATTTAGAAAAAAAATTATTCCCACAAAGAAATCAAGTGTACTATGTGTATTTTGACAATGAATGCATAATAAAATATTTGATAAAATGTTAGAGAATGTCAAGTATATTGTAGTCACTGTAAAACAAACATAAATGGCTGTAAGGTAACAATAATGCAAGTTATAATGTTATCTGATGTTTGTTGAATACCTACAAGAACCCCTAGAATGAATTCTAGATGTATTTTTAAAATTTATTTCTTATAATCTTATAAGGTCCAAATAATTAATTGGGAATCCATGTGGCAGAAACCTGGACACATTTATCTGGATAATTAGAGAAGAGTTTATCCTGAGAAGATAAACTCAAGTGCCTCGCTTGCTTAAACACCTCTAAAACCCTGGGCTGACAAAGCATTTCAGATGATTTATCGTGTGATCATATACTTTCAACATTGTTGTCTTTAAAATATTTTGCAATTTGTGAGTTCGCTTTCTTATCCTATATAAACTCTTACTCTTTAGTTTAATTCCAAATTGTTAACTTTGTATTTTTTTCTTGGAGAAGACTCCCAATTTGGATAAGCTCTGATCCTACAAAACCTGACTCTGTTGCTGCAGCTTAAAGTATCTAAGTTGGGTGATTCTAGTCTTTAAGACTCAAAATTGTGCCTTTTTCCATGATGCTGCACAACCTTCTCGTGCAACAACAAAAAAGTTTTACATGCCAACATCTACAGATTACAAAAGGAAATGATTGCCCCAACCCTTTTCTTTGCAGTGTTGTTGAAGATTGTTATGTCACACTCCAGAGAGCTTTCTTGAGAAGGGATGAGAACAGCTATACTGAGTGTGGGATGTACGTGGTGACAGAATGAATGAGGTTCAATTAAGGACACAATAGAAACTCAATTCACATTTGCCTCATTCTCCTTTGAGGTCTTAGGTCTCACAAACTTACCACTCATTAGTTCTGCTCATACCACATCTATTGAATTTATATGCCTGTAAAGGTGTTCCAGCTGGCAGGGTCTGAAATTATGGGCAAGAATATTTTAGTAGGAATTAGAAAATCTTTTGACTCCATGGCCTAATAACTAGTTCAATGGCTTAGTTCTTCCAACATTCATATTCCCTCCTTAGCAATAAGCTTTTTCATGTAACTGTGTATATGCAGACAACTGAAGATTGTCCTTCCTTTATTTGGAATCTAAGCATGTATAAGCCATCACGAAGCAGCCAAATGTATTCTGTTCAGCATCACAAAGCCTTTGATGCTACTCTACTTGTGAATTGGTATAGATGGATCCTGAATTGTGAAATTCTGCTGTAAGTACAGACCAGTCAATTTAGTACTTACTTTATCCTTTCCCTTTTCTTTGATTTGCATCCATCTTACTAGAAAGTGACACTTTTTTATTGATTTAATTCAACCCTTGCAAGAAAAGATAAGGGGGGGAGGGGGACGAAAATGTGACAAAGAGACAATTCTCAAGGTGACCTATGGAACCAAAGGAAAGGATTATTTCCCAGAAAAGCTGGGATCTCAGTAATGCTATTGAAAGGACAGTATTCAAAGGTCAGAAAATCACTTTCAAAAGGTTACCACTGTGTACTTGAGAATCTATTCTGCTACTCAGTCCTTAGCTGTAATGCAGGTAACTTGGAAGCATGTATCTTTCATCTTTTGCTTCTATGTGCAAAACATTTTACAACATTACAGTTGACAACCATATACATCTCACATCAGTTTCACTAGCTGTTTCCTATTTATTCCTAAGTAATTAGAATGTCAAAGTATGTCATTAGGCATTCATGATTTCTGACCTTTAAGTTTTGTTTTTCAGTAATAATACTACAATTTCAGCTGATTAATATTCATAACATCCTTATGGGGTATGTTTTAGCATTAGCCTCACTATCAAAACAAGGAAATAGATGTTTGCAGTAATCCAATGTAGTTTTATAAAAACAAGTATGTACACAACCAAATTTCATTTAATATCAAGTAAATGCTTAGGAACTTTGTTCATCTTTCATAGATTATATTTTATTATATATAGGGATACTATACATATACTTTGAGCTATTTCAACAACCCTGTTTTACTTCCTGACCTTCTAAAAATCTTAACAAATTTCCCAGACAAGAGCACTGATCATAGCTACTGAAGACAATAAAAGATGAATAAGAAGATTTTATATAAGGGATGAAGTCAGGAAAACATCAACATAATAAAAGGAATAGATTAAGTGGTAGGTTTCAGTTCAAATAGTATATAGAAGTGTCCAGAAAATAGTATGATTTCTGTTTTTACTGCAATATTTCGTGTATTTTAAAGTAAACTTGTCACAATTCATTATATAAAATCAAGTAAAGTAGTATCAAAAATATAAAGTTTACTAGCTTGGGAGGCAAAAAATAATAGATAATTAACATTTGTAAATATTATTCCAGTTAGGATTTTGTCCATTAAGTTGAAATTCTTATATATTTGATCTAATACTCTGTATTTTTACCTAACAATATATATTGAGGAATTCTCATTTTCTTACATTGGTTGATAAAATTTATCTTGCTTTTTTAAAAAGTGTGTAGTGATAATATATCCTTTTGATGTGTTACTGAATTGGCCTTTCTTTTAATACCTATATACGTAAGAGAAATTGGCCTATATTTTTCCATTCTTATGCCCATACTTGATGTTGGAACCAAGTTTGCTAGTCTATAAAATTTATATTCTATAGAATTCCCTTTTACTGGTTTGGGATATTTTAGGCATTTTATGAATACTGTAACTTTTTTTTCTTGGGAAATCTGTCAATAAACCATCAGGATCAAGAATTTTCTTTGTGGGAATGTTTTTATTATGGACCAAAAAGATAGATTTAAGTTAAATTTAAAATTTCCTATATTTCTAATATTGGTTTTGATCAAATTTATTTTTCCAAGAATTTATTCCATTCAATTTTCAGAAAGTTTGTCATAAGTTTTGGCATAATATCTTCATCGTTCTAATGCTTGCACAATCACTTAAGGCATCTCATTTTTGATTTCTAATATTAGTCATTTATAAATGTTTTCTGTTTTTAACACATACATAAAAACTTTCTCTAAGGATGCTGTTAGCTTTCACAAGTTTTTGTTTTATTTTCTTACATCATTGCTAATTTTTTGGACAGTATTTTATTTCTCCCCTTAGCCCTCATGTCTCTCCCAGCATATCAGCATCCATAATATTTTCCTCCCAATACCCTTTTTCCTGGGATTTTGGACCTTCAAGTTCATAGTGCATGGCTCTGTTTCTATAAATTCAAATAATTTGTTTAATATAACCTTCTTTGGTCATTATTGGAAATATTTGTCTCATAGATAAGCTGTTTATTTCAGGATAAGAAGTAGAAAGCTTCTATATTTGTTTTAAAACCCATACTCATATATTATTTTTCTCAGTTCTGGCTGTGACAGGTTTCCTTTTTCATACTGAACTTTTCTATACATATGTACTTTGGATTTTTTTCCTTTTTTTGATTATATATTTTTTCTAATTTGTTTTTGATATATGTGACCAAATAGGAATTAACAGCTTTTGTCAGAGTTTATGACTAATTCAACACTATTTATTATTATGTTTTATTTATATCAAATGTCAATTTGGTCACATTTTATTCATATTATGTTTTGTTTTTTAATATTGTTTTGTTATATGTTCTATTTTATTTGGTCATGATACTTCTACTTCTTATGATATAAATATATGACAATAAAAATTTAGTCAAGAAGCAGTATAATGCATTTATTCATAATATTTAATTTAGATATAGTTAATTTAACAAGAAATAAAGTTTGAATTATTCTTTTTCAATTCATTTGACTAGAATTTTTGCATGATTTGTGGTAACCTGTATTGTCTGTTAAACTGCTCAAGTTAGAGTAAAATAGTATGCTTTATTTAACTAAATAGGTGAAATGCTGCTTAAGCATTATAAGTGCATCAGTATTAAACATGCCAATGTGTCCAGTGCCTAACGCAGTGATTGGAAGATAGTTGCTACTTAACACCTATTTGTTAAAAATATCAATACACTCATAGGCTTTTCTAGGAAAAATTTTCTTTCCACAATTGTTCAAAACAGCAATATAGTCTCTCTAGCTCATGTTATAAATGTATCCACTGTAAATCAGTGTAATTTAATGACTTGTGTTTCTTTAGTGAAATTATCTATAATATTAAGGATCGGTCCTGAGATTTATATTTCTAATAAGCTTCTAGGTATTGTGAGTGTTAATAGTCCCTGTGTCATGCTTTGAGTAGACTGGATGTAGATTTTGATAGACATTGTGTGAAAATGTATACTTAACCAAATTAAAGTATTGTGCTCATTGGGAGAGGTTTCTCATTAATGCATTGGCAGTGATAGCTTTTACCACTTAGGCAATGGGAGGCTTTTATTCATTTTAATGTTTTTAATTGGTGTTTATGTAATAGCAATGTGTAATATGCAATATATAATATCCCTGAACAATATGTAGCTTCCTGAACATCAGGGATAGAAAAATAGCACACATATCTGTCTTTGAGATAGTAATAATTGATCAGGAATTCGAAAGGTATAAGCAGATACTTTTCACGACTGCAACACATTAAGTGATGTAATCAAGATCTCTTTGAAGGAAGGTGATATAGAAGATTAAAGCACAGTATCAAGAGGGAAATACAAGTAAATACAAGATAAACTTTCAGAGGGAAGTGTTGGTCAGGTCCTGATAGAATTTATAAGTCATGTTTACAAACTTTGCTGTAACCTGGAATGATGGGAAAGCAGTCTTCAGTTCTAAGTACGAAGATGACATGAACAGATTGGTGTATTGAAAATGTTCCTTGGATGCTCTGTGCAGAGAACAGGATAGAACTGCTTAAAAGTGCAAGGATTGAAATCGGGTCAAAATAGGCAAAACCCACCAATCAACAAGCCACGGGGGAAAAGTGGCATTTTTAAAATGCAGCTTCTGCCAGTCAGCTCCTTACCAGATTCACATCATCTGTGCTTAGCATTTGCCAGTCATATGCAGGGCTTTGTTTACAAGGAAAATTAGCCAGGAAAATGAAAAGTCCTTAATGACACAAATGGTCAGTTATTTCACTCCAAGTACTGTTTAGTCTGAAGGACCCAAACACATGTTCACAGCACCCTGCAAAGTCCAGTCTTTCTTTTCCATCTTTTCTCTCCAGCATTCTGAACTGCTTCACTTCTCTAAGGCTCTGCAAACTTTTCCAACAGATGCTGATGCAAACTCAGCATTCCAAATACCTGATTTTCCCAGGTACCAGCTTTCCACACCAAATTGTTACAGCTCCACATGCTTCCTTTACCAGACCCGCTTTGGGTGGCGTCTGGCTAAATCCACCACGCCTGCCCTCAGCAGCCCCTGGTCACCCGTGTCTGACACTCTGGTATCCAACTCCACACCGAGTACTCTGCTGGCCACTCTCCCACCATGGGTCCTTGCCACCACCAGCTCACTCTTCCAGGGGACTTTCCCAGGCCAAGCCACATGGGCCTGTTCTCTCAGTCCACTATCTCCTTTACTCTCCTTTTTCTCTCTTTGCTAATCCCTTTTCTGTTTCCCACTCCTTCTCATGGATCTTTCTCTCAGACCCTGCCCACCAGGGCATTTTGGCACCCATACAATTTTCAACTGCATCACTAGCCCTGTGTAAGGATCACTTATGATTTTACATTCCATGTGTGAGTATAAGTTTCTCACATATTTTAAAGGACATCAATAAACTACTCTAAACAAATAGATAAATACTTGGGATCTAAGATACTCTTGATCAAACAGTAAGGAGATTTACAGAATAAGGAAATCAATGACAAGAAGAGCTGGAGATAAATGAAAGAATTTTGTTTTCATTAGAATGAGTTTGGAAGACAAAATATATAATTTTTTCTTCTTTTGAAAGGAAATACCTCCAAAAAATATAATTTGCATCCAAAGAAATATACCCACATTGATATTTTTTTCCTTTCTTCTTAGGGTATTAGACATTGTATTGAGTTCTGCAAAGACTCTTAAAATAAAACCCATGTGTCTTTATATGTGCTCATTTGCTTTTCAAAAAAAGCAAAAACTGTATTTTTCAAGCTACAGATAACTCAAAGAAATTCCCCTACCAGCAACTCTGGCTTTATAATTCCTTACTTTTAGAAAACTATAATATATCAAAGAACAATAGACTGCAATTTTTCATAGTGTAAAATTCTGAAAAACTGCTTATCTACAGATAAAAAATTCATACATGGGCAAAATGAGTAAAGAATCCTCAAAGACATTGAGATTTTCCTGCGAGAGCAGTGAATCTCATATGTAAGGGCAGTATTTGCCACATAGAAAAACCAGGATTCCTCAGAATGGTAGCAATTATGAAAATGTAACACACCCTCAGAGAGCCATTGTGACACTGAAGAAAATGCCATAGAAATAATGAGTCAATCATTAACATCATCAGAGTGAAAGAAGGTCTATATGGGTAAAATAATTTGAATTACATCATTTCTTACAGTCATCTTCATGAGCATATTAGCAAGTGACAAGCAAGTCTAAAATAAAAGGTGTATGATAAACATGTATCATTTTGATGACAACCTTAGGGAAAAGTCAGGATAATGAAGTTAGCTAAGTATAATTGCCTTTTCAAAAAACAAGGGTGGCTCTCTCTCAAAAGAAATAACCATGCTTTATGTTTTAATTACCTGATGTTCTTGAGCTGGTCAAGTCATGGGATAGTTTTTTGTCACAAATTTCTTTAACCTACAAGTTCAGTTTTCCTCACTGATTAGCCCTGCAATTGATACATTTTGGTATTAAATTCACTGACAACTAGTCCCCTGTTGATATCGAGGATGGGCATCATATCTGGTACTTGACTTTCATTGCTGTCATTTCCTGGGTGTAATATAACCTTGACCTCCATAGCCAGGCTACTCTATTTTCTAGTCTCTTGATAATTCATACATGTTTTTCTTTATCAGAATCTTTCCCTTTGAGAATTTCTAGATGTAGCCATCTTCTGCTATCTCTTTCAGCTCACCAAGTATTTATTAAGGAGAAATATCAATTATGTCTTAAATGCACACTATAAAGAACTTTTGTATCTATTTATATTGATAGTCTAACACTTTAGTGGGACCTACAAGAGGAACATGACAATACTTCTGCCTTTGAATGACTTAAAATGTTATTTGTGGAATAGTTTTGCATACACAAAATAATTGAACAATATAGGACACAATGTAGCAATATGTCAAAATATATGGGACAGATAATGTGAGAAATCCTATTAAATCTAAGAAGTTTAAAAAGAAAATTAATGATCACAGTTAAATCAATTTATTGGAGGAAAGTTAGGATTTACCTGTATTAAAGCAGTAGAACATTAACCTAGATTAAGCTGCAATTCACCGATAGCAGTTTCCAAATTTTCCCCCAACTTGGACCCATGCTCTTTTCTTTTTCTATCTGTGACTCATGTGACTATTTATAAAGTCTACATATCCTGATTTTGTTCATGTTGTTCCTTATTACTAGAATTCTCTAGTCTCACATTTTTCCTTGTTCAATCAGATCTCATGATTTCTATTTATGCCTATCAAACTCAAATTCCATTATTTCTATCCAGCTTTGAGTTACTTGGTTAAAATATATCTTCCTTTTCATGGCTTATCATTAAGGTTACATTGCTAAAGTGTACATCTTAGCCCACTCCAAAATAATGTTCACAGATGACTATATGAAATTTACAAAACGGAAGTTTTAACAACCGGAGTACATAGAACTTAGTACACCACATGTTGTAAATCAGTGATCAATAATTATTTTTGTCACTTTATAAAGATAAAAGCTCTCCTCCTTCTACAATAAAAACAATTTTCTAATAATGATAGTGTATATGAAAGAAAATTTACCTTATCTCCAATTTAAACCATTTTTTAAAAATTTAGAATGTGTATAGGTAGTGAGGAAAGAAATAATTGATTGATTCCCTGGTACAACAATATCTGAACACTTGAAATGTTGGCTATTCATAATATTTATTAATTTGAATGCAACACCTTGATTTACCAAGTGCTGATATGAAAAGATATTATGTACTAAATAATTCGGTTGGCATGCTGGTTTTAAGTAAATAAGTAAATTAAAATAGTAAAAATTGTTTCCTAAAGCCAAAATGAAAAAAAATCTTAAAAATAATCCTTAAAAATAAAATCTGCTAATTTCTTTTGAGATGCTTACTTTGGTTATTTTAGATAAATATTCTGAAGTGAGATGACTGGGTCCTATGGTAGTTTCTTTTTCAATTTTTGGAGAAACCTTCATAATTCTTTTCCATTTCCATACCTATTTCCAATAGGGGTACACAATTTTCAATTCCCATCAAGAGTATGAAAGGATTGAATTTCTCCACACCCTGACCCACCAGCAATTTTTGCTTTTTGATTTTGATAAAGATCTATCCTAACAAGTATGGGAGGATATCACATATTGAGGTTTTGATGTGTATTTTCCTAATGATCATTGACATTGGTATTTTTTAATATACATATTGCAAATTTTATATCATCTTTGGAGAAAAAGCAGCACTACTCACACTAAACAAGATGTGAAATCAAACTAAATACTCATCAGAAAATGAAAGGAAAAAAAAGAAAATGTAGTATATAGTGAAAGTATCTAAAATAGACTCATAGAGTTGGAGTAGAAAGGCTATTGCTAGGGACTGGAGAGAGAGGTGAGGAGTAAACTAATCAAATGCATCAAGTTTCAGCTAAACAAAATAAAAATTCTCCAAGATATGTTGCATACATTGCACCCAGAGTGATCAGCAGTATAGGGTACACTCAAAAGGTTTCAGGTGTGTAGGTCTGATGTTAGATTCTCTCCACAATAAAATAGAATTTAAAAATAATTCTGATAGAGAACACAGCCTAGGTAATCCAAATACAAATTCTCTCTGTCCCTGTTCTGTGTCCTACTTAGCCTGGAGACCATCTGTGAACTGTGAGTCCCCGTGACCTTTATACTCTAGCAAATAATGAACATTCAGTATAGATTGCTCAGAATATTTTTAGCACTATAATTGAATCCTCTGCAGAGAATTTAATTTATGAGTTTAATTTTGACATAAATTTCTTTACATCAAAAGAATAATAATATTTGCTGATAGTTGTGTAAAGAATTTGCTATATAATCATACCTAATCCTTCATAGAATTGTATGTCTACCATGTCAAAGCACACAGAAACATTTTATCAACTTTCATCTTCAAATATAATCTAGAAGTTATCCAATTCAGACTATGCAATGGAATTATAGCATTCTGAGAGAAAGACATTTAGGGGTGTGATACCTAAATGCAGGCAGTACAGGAACATGGGTAGTTAAGATTATTGATTAAGGAATCAAGAAGAGTTCAAATGTAAAATGTAAATTTAGTTCCCTTGGATAAAATTTGCTGAAAAAAAAGAAGTGGATATTGTGGCATGGGATTTTCAATATATGCCCTTTTCCTTATGGGACTGAATTAGGCAAACAGTTCCCAAAAATGAACACAGTGAATAAATTCACCACACAACACTGTGTAAATCTAAGGAGGCTGAACTTGGACAGAATGTGGGTGAAATGAATTAGCAGAGCACTCACAGAGACTTGCAGTAACACCCATGTCGAAATGGATATGTATTTATTTCCTTCAATACAAATGACAGGTATATGGAAATGGCCAGGTATTTTTACTAGTCTGTCCCTTTTTATTAGTTCCCAGTTTACCCTATATATTATTGAACAGTCTAACGATGCTATTAAAAAAAAACAAAACAAAACAGAAAACCTGATGATCAGAGCTGAAGTCTTTCTAAGAATAAGAAGAATATTATTTAATTTGAAGTTTTAAAATATTTGAAAAGCTGTCAGGGAAAGAGGCCTAGCTTAGAATATTTAGAAAGGAAGCTTTCTTTATGAGTGGGGAGAAATATCTAAAAAAAACTGCCCAGGGCCCGAATGGTCAACTTTGCTAAATAATGTACTCTTGTCTCTAGAATTGTTCCATATAGGGTTAAAAAAAAACATAGATGCAAAAATATTATAATACAGAATCTCTGCAGATCCTTCCAAATTTCAAATTCCAATATAATGGTAACTTTTGTTCATGATTTAGTAAAGAATATATTGTTTCTGATCACTTTGATAACATACTTGCTAAAATTTGAGAAGCACATTTCTATTCCGAGTTACTTCTCTGATCTGAATTAAATTCTCCTAAGGAAGAATGTAAGCATACCGAGGTGGGAAGTTAGAAAAGTTGGGTTCTGACCTTGCCTTGGATAATGGCTTTTTATTTATGGTAAACCAGCATTTTACTTCTGATGGTCTAAACACTATAGCTTAAGAACGTGTTGTACTATATAACACTATTGGTTCTTTCAATTTTAAATTTTATAGTTTCTGTGAAAGTGCAGCTCTCAGTTCCCCTATATTCAGCTAACCTTCAGCTTTAGCAGGCTATCATATTCTTGTGACCAATTAATCAGTAAACTATGTGAATTAATGCCTTGAGTTAATTTCATTAATACATTTATTTAAAAATGAACCTTTACTGTTACTGTAAAGATTACTGTTACTGTAAAATGTAATGTATCATTAATACATTTATTTAAAAAAAATGAATCTTTACTGTTACTGTTAATCAAGCAAAAGAAAAATTGCAACTATATGTCTTCAAAAAAGACTAAAAATGTATCTTACAATATAGAATTGACCTTAAAATATAGAATGGGGGGTATTAGTATAATTTTTAAATTAGGACTATTTAATGTTGGTAGACGTTGTCAGGCATAGAAATTTTACATCCAAGGAGAAATTTATATTCACTTAACAAGTGAGTATAGAAACAAAAACCAGAGTTTGGATGTTCATTCCAGACCCCAACCTAACTCCTAATTAAACATGAAAATAAGGGTCCATAGTTATTTAATATACAGTTGACAGAATTGTATGAATGTTCACCACTGTTTTGTTGGGGACACTTCTTTGAAGATAAAATGTGTTATTTTATTAATAGAGAATACATCTTTTCATGAGAATTAGAAATAGTCAACACTGAGCAAATCTAATGTTTATCATTTTCCAACTTTGAGTTTGGACTTTCTTACATATGCCTGTTAAAATTGTTACATAAAAATTATTATCAAACCATCTAATAGGACATTTGTGTGTGTTTATGGATTATATTAAGAACAATAAGAGGATACTACTGAAAAATTAAGACATTCTTCAATTCACTTTTTGGGTAATTGAAGCATATGTATATAATCTAACTGATTTCCTGCTGATTATGTTTTTCAGGTATCTTACAATTTTGAGTTCATGTTTATCTTTAACATTCACTTGACTTACCCATCACAGAAATGTAAATCTAAGGTTTAACAGACATCTCTTATCTTATTCACTATATTGTAGATTATTACCCTTAGCCATAGATTCAAATGATTAGGCATGTGGAGTTTGTAATAATGCGTTTGGCTTTCAATGCAGTATAAAGAATTTCAGGTAAAGAATTTTGGTAGGAAAATAATTTATATTTTAAAAATACATACAAACATATGTATACATAGCAGTCAGGTGTTTCTTTTTCAGATATTTTAATTACTTGTTTTTCAAAAACTTTGTAGTTACAACATTTAGTGGGACAGATAGTATAAGGTGATTATAAAATACAGAAAACGTATAGGTACAGATTAGAGAAACCATGAAGGAAGGCATTACAATCTCTTATAAAGAAGCCATATTTCTTGGTCTCCTAATGTGAAATGGTAGTCTTTAACTAAGAAGATAAAAACTAGGTTTATTTTTATCTTAATAATACTTGCAATGATGTTGGTCTTACTCGATTGCCAGGAAGGAAGAAATTAGCTTTCCTGTGTTTTCTTTGGCTTCATTAATTTTTTTATAATATTAGGTAGAAATTCCTTTCCTTCTCCTTTACAGAAGTAGGAGAGTACTACTACTTCCTTGCACATAATGCAAGGGAATACTAAAATGTAGTATTAAAAAGTAGTAACATCAGTAAATGAGCTTTATAAGAAATTTTAAAAAGCAGATACATATGTATTTATAACCAGAGTATGAGTTAAATAGGTCCTAAATAATCAAAGTATGGTTGTTTCTAGACATGTAATGGACATAGCACACATGTCAAAAGATTATTCACTTCATTTTGTTTTCCATTTCATGAAAAAATTATTGGCTGTGTGAGGTACTATTATTGAGGTATGCAATTAACAGTGTAACATATCAGAAGAGCTTGGAATATATTACTCTAATGATAACTACCTATTTAATATTCTGGGCAGTAGACCTAAGATGATAATGGTAGCACCTCTGCTCCACTTTCTCTTTTTTCAGTGTTTAATAAGGCAAGGAAACATCTATCAGATCTATAATTGGCCTTTCCCTTTTTGTTTGAAGGTCTCAAATAAATTGTTTCTATGTCTGAGGAATTGAAGAATTCCCCAAGGCTTTTAACTTGGCAGTAACTTCCTAAAACCTTGGCACCATACTACCATATTCAGAAGGTTTCTCTAAGTTCAAAGTATTATGGATGTGAATAGAAATGCTTTTGATAAAAAGTTTGTTCCAATATTGTATGTATTTTTGAGGTAAAATATATAATTTAGTGGCACTAAATTCAGCATGACTACTTTCTATCTCCAGAAATTTCCCATCATCCCACACTGAAATTTTGGACACATCAAAAAATAATTTACTCCCCTTAACTCCCAGTAACATTTCACCTCTGTTCTAGGTACAGCATATATTTGTGATATAAGTTTTTTATTCTGAATCTGGCTTATTTCAGTTGTCATGTTTTCAAGATTTTATGTTGTAGCATATATTAGAATGTCATTCTTTAAGGTTAAATAATAGTCTATTATACGTATATACCACATTTTATTATCCATTTCTCTATTACTAGGTATTTGAATTGTTTTCATCTTTTATAGCACTCTCCTATTGTAATATGTATTTTACTTCCCTATAATAATACATTCACATTTGTAAATCCTCACTATCAGTTGAATAAATAAATAAATTAAATTAAATTAAAATTCAGTCACTTTCAACCATTAGAAATTTCATCCAAAAAATGTATTCATTTTTCATAGAAATATAGATATTCTTCCTTTGACATATACAGAAGGAAACGAAAGCTAATACTAAAATATTTTCTATTTTCTAGTTATGTTACCACTTTATCCATTTTGAATACACTTGGTTGTACCTCCATCTCCAGACAGTCTTGTGACTTCCAGTTTTACATGGTTTAACCAGATTCCCATGAGTGCAATCTAACTGGAATTTAGTGAAGCTTAAATCGTCTACATCCCCAGAGAATTTCTCACATGGTAGTGTAAGACAATTGCAGAAGTTAACTATGCAATGCATACTAAAAATTATGCGAGAAGTTGTGATCAAGAGGTTATTTTAGATCAATGAGAAAAAGGAAAAATAGCTTTCCCTTTTCTATACTGATTCACAGCTTACTACTGAGTGTTGCAAATACTAAGACTTTGAATTTTTGATGCACTTGGGTGAATTTGATACACTTGGGTGAATAGACATGTAATGGACATAGCACACATGTCCATGTAATGAACATAGCACACATGAATAAAAGATTATTTATTCACTTCATTTTTGCAGGAAATAAGGAATGGTATGTTACACTAATCTCACCTAGCACCCTAGGTAGAATTCCAGAAATTAATGCCATATCAAACATTCAAAAGATACAAAGATGTGGTTCACTTCATATCCCTGTAAAAAGCAGGCCAACATGGATAGATCATGAAAGATTATAGCAAGCATTATAAACATATTTGAGTGGTAAGTCAGTTAGACTAAGTGTTAAGTAGCAGAAATATTTACCAACATTTTTTTAAAATTTTACTCTTTCTCTAAGTCTGAAATTTGGAAGTGTAACTGGTTAGTCTGACTCGGGCCTGTGGTTGGCCAAAGACTTGACTGTTGCTGAAGGATTAGTTTCCAAGGAGATCATGAGTTACTCACATGACTATTGGCAGGAGTCCTAGCACCTTTTTAAAACATTGCCTGCAGAACCTCATGACATCACATGTGACTTCTATCATAATAATTCAACTAAGAAAAGACAAATCAGAAGTCACAATAAATTCTTTGACCTAGATTTGTAAGTTATATATTATTTCTGCAATATCCTATTGGTAGAGGTGAACTTCATTCAGTGTCAGAGGAAACTATGGAAAGGTATGAATGCTATAGCAAGCCATTTTGGAAACTGAACCACATCAGTGAGGCTGCCATAGAACCTTTTTATTCAGAAGGCTGCGTATATCATCACACTTGCAAATACTACCACTCCATTTGCCTTTTGGTCCTAAACCATGGACCCAATTCTTAAATAAACATTGCTACAAGCTTTTTTCTCAAGTTTCATTTTGGGGATACTTGCTATTTTTATGAGAGCACCCTGGAAAGAAGTAAATGATAGGAACCCAGACCTCAAAAGACTCCATTGATATTTTATATAAATATATGAACTGTATATACATAATCTTTCCAAGGTTATCTTTGGAAAATATGTATATATTTTTAATTAAATAATTTATTTATACATAAATTTCACATCTTTGTAATCTCTCTGGGGGTTTACCCCCCACCTCCCTGACTGTTCCCACCCTGTCCCACCCCTTCCCCCCCCCAGTTGTATACGTTAATTTGGTTGTTAGCTTGTTTTGACTTTTCTTCATAGCTTTTTGTTTATCTTTCCCATGTCCCATATAATAGCGAAACCATTTGGTTTCTGTCCTTTTCTTTTTGACTTGTTTCTGCTAATATGATTTCTTCTAAGTCCATTCATGTTATCATAAAATCATCCAAGTTGTAGTTTTTAAATGATGAGTAATATTCCATTGTGTATATATACCACATCTTTTCATCCAGTCATCTGTTTTGGGACATTTTAGTTGCCTCCATGTCCTCCATAGTGCTGCAATAAACATTCGAGCACAGGTGTTCCTTTATACAAGCATTGAGGTCTCCTTTGTGTAGATTCCCAACAGAGCAATTGCTGGGTCAGATGTTAATTCCGTTTTCATTAATTTGAGGGTCCTCCACACAGCTTTTCATAGAGGTTAGACCAGTTTACATTCCCACCAGCAGTGTAAGAGTGTTCCTTCCTCTCCACATCTTTGCCAGCACTTGTTGTTGCCTGTTTTAAGCCTAAGATCAATAGAAGCATAATATTGTTAGTGAAAATTTTACATGTCAAAAAACCCAGAAAATATAATAAAGTTGACAGGTATATGTAAGAGCAAATATACTTTTAAGTTCATATAAAATGTTAGTATCAAGTAATAAATATATGAAATCAAAAGTAAAGTCCTCAATACCCATGAAAACATATAAAAATAGAGATAATTCACAGAAAATAAAATACGTTCAAAGTCATGTTATTGAAAAATTTATAAGAACGATATGAATCTATATTTATCAAATTAACTATAATTATTATAACAATACCAATTAGAGTGTAGTGTAGGTTGTAGATTTTTTAAAGTTTTCTGAAAAAACTCAGCCAGGCATTATGTATTTAAAAAACCTAATTCTAAGCATTACCAAACCCTTTGACCCAGTTACTCATTTTAATGGGGTTTAACCCAAAAATAATTGAGAGTTTAAAACAGTCAATCATATGAAAATGTGCATTCTTTGTGTACGAAAATGGCATTTTACATTTTCACAAATATTTCTCATAATATTGGTGTTAGCTTATGGTTCAGAGAGTATTATGAGGTGACAGAAATTATTGAAACATTTTATATTATTCTTTATAAATGGGGAATCAGAACTCAAAGAGGTTAAGTGATTTTCTTAAGAGAGATTAAACATGATAAAACCTGAAAATAGGTTACTATATTTGGCAACTGCAAATTCAGCTATCTTAGTCACTGATTCCTCATTCAATGTCTCATCAGACTTAAGAGCTAGTTCTAATTTTGTACATTTAATTTGATATTCTTATATAATTTCTTATTAAAGTTTAATTACTTATTGAAGATGAAAGCTCAGCTTGACTTCACTATGCTATCTCTTTATCCATCAAACTGATTTATCATTTGAGAGTTATATTTTAAATTAAAATTAAATTAAAACTCAAGTCAAAGAAGCTATGAGCTTTCCTTTTACTTTTCTTAAAAAAGAACTTTAATTTTCATCAGTAAGTATTCAAAATTCAATTGTTTTTGTGTTCAAAAATTTCTACATAGGAGTCTCCTACACAGAGCGCGTGCGTGCGCGCGCGCACACACACACACACACACACATCTAACTATACATAATTAATTCAATTAGTTATATATTAATTGGTACTTAGGTTACCTATCTATGGGGATATATCAAAATAGACAAATACAGAAAAAATCCTTTGAGATGATCATATATACTCTTTCAAAGAGGCACAATTATCTTTTAATACTGAATAAAGGGTAATGATATTGTCACTTCTTCAGAAGCTTTGAGGTCTTTCTGGAAGTTATAATAGACAATAGATTAAGCTGAAAGGAATAAAGATTTTATAGTCAAATTTTCAAAGGACAGGTTCTTTGAGGCCATAAGAACCTGAAACCCGGAGAAACAGAAGTCTGTACCTATCTAATGTGGCAAAAAAAAAGTTCTCATAAATTGCTTAACGGAGGACAAACTGATACATTTTAGTGAACATTTGGGCAATAAGAGATGTATCAAAAGCTTGATAATTTGCAATGTTTTTGACTAATTTATCTGACCAATGTATATCAATGGCTGCTCATTTCAGGATTTTATAAAATTCAAAATAACTAGAATAAAAGAATATCACAAAAAGAATACCAATGAGATAAACCAGGATATTTTAATAGAACATATAGATAGACTTATAATAGATTGTGAGGTAATAAAACAATTTATAAGAGATGTTAAAATATAACCCCCACTTTAATTTTAACTGCCTAGTAAAATAGCAACAAAACATCAAGAATAGTTGCCTCTAGCTTAGGAGATTTATTATTTTTTTCTGATTAGAAGTGATTTCTAATTTTTTTCTAGACTGATTTGCTTCAGTAAAGCAAATGCTTTTTTTTTACTTCTATTAATTGTGAATTTTACAGTAAGATACGCAGCATTCAATAGACAGAAACTAATATGTTAATATATTGCTAACCTGTCCATGCTTTCCTTGAAGTTAGTAAACTGGGATATGCTGGAGGGGAAATCCAGGAGGGGAAAATGCACTGTCTCATGTGAAGGATACATATTTAGTCAAACAAGGAACTGGCTCATTTGAAAGTTTTATAGCAAATAAGGACAGAAAGTAGTTTGCATAATTTTCTCATGCTCCTTTTATAGTGTTTATCTTTTATAAGGCTCTTTGGAACAGTTGCTGGCCACCTGTCAATAATGTGGCCTTTTATAGACTCAACCTTTTATTGTTCTCATGTCCTTGACATATAAAAAAGTCTTAAAAGAAGCCAGTGTTGACTATGGTAGACAAAATACTAATTTTAAATTTAAAAGACTGTCTTTTGTAGACTGAAATAAAGAGAGTTTTGAATGACATGCAGAGAATAGACATGTTATGAAATCCTCTTTAGTGAGAGTGAAAATGAATTCATTATTTTATCAACATTTTTTTGAAAGTTAGTTAAGAAGTATATTTAAAGCACTAACGTATAGCAAAGTAAGCCAAGTAGCATTTATTTAGAGTTTTTACTATAACAATTTGGCATAACTTTAAACCAATTCCAAGTGAAAATATTTATATTGTGAGTTTTATCAACTTCATATGTATTCTGGGTTTATAAAGAATTGATTTAACTAATTTTTAGTGGAATAAGACAGGCAGTATTTCTAGGTGTATATAAAATCTGTCAAGCTAAGTATTATACCAGTATTTTTTGACCTACATCCTAGAACTTATTTGCATGATACTTAATGAACATAATTCTACAAATTTGCATGCATGCAAGAATACATTTCCATTCAAAAGAGATTGTATTTAAGACTTTAAATAGAAAGTTGCTTATCTTTTGTTTTTGCACAATTAGATTCCAGGTTTCTTTTACATAATCATGAACATGAACAATAAATGAAGCATTTTGAAACAATGAAAATTCCTTTTGTTCTTGTTATAAAGCAGGCATCCTCACACACACACACACACACACACACACACACAGAGACCACATCACATCACCTTTTCAACATTGCCATGTCCCACTGTTAGTAATGTGAGAACTGGGACTACAATTTAACATTTATTGAGAGAAACAGAGTTAAATATCACATTCTCCTATTGTACTTGAGAGATGATTTTTATGTTTTCCTTGATAGAGTATGCATATTGTGCTTTCACATTGCATTTTAAGACATCTGTACTTGTTGTAACACGGTAGCTAATTGGGCTAACAATTCTTAGCTGTCAAGAGCCATTTTACAGTCCTTTTCTGTTCAGTATGTGATTATTTTAAGACTGCTTGGAGGCCAGAAGTAGACAGCCCTTCATCTGGTGTACAGTGCTAAGAATCTGATCTTTCAAGAGGTCTGTTAATTGGACACACATGAAATACCCAAGGTGCAATGAAAGATAAGACAGCAGTAAAAGCCTGGAAAGTGAATGACTTCTTTTGCTTCAGTTGTGATTATATTGCCATTTCTACTTTCATTGGTGCCTTCATGCATTTTATTTTCCTTTAACCTCTATAGAGTTTCTTGGAATTTTCTCAGAAAATTCCCTCCATCCTATCATCTGGTTACTTTGAATAAAATAAACCCAATAGTGTTATCTGTGAATAGCTATCTAACAGGAATCTATGGTAATATTGTTGAAGTGGAAATTGAAATGTCTTTGTATTTTGATTTAATGCTTTTCCTAGTTATACTGTAAACACTAAAAGTGCTTATTCATCAATGTATATATAAAAGTAGTTTCTTTGAACTAACTGCTGCCATTAATATCAACAATGTATTTTCTTGGATATAAAGAGCTGTTGAGTAAATATAATTTTTGACAAAATGATTGAAAAAAGCTTATTCAGAAGAGAGTCATAACAATTAAAAAATATGAGTAGTCTCCACCCCTCTCACTCCCCCGCCCCCACATACTGATCCCTTTTATGTAATTTTTATGTACATGTCTATGGCCTAAATTGTTAACTGGAACAAATTTTATAATAAAAAAATATATATATGATTAAATCAAGTGTTGGGGATGGCAGAAAAAATTTTGTCCTTTGGGGTCCTTAGAGTCTGTCTAATATGATAAGTAGATATTTAACAGAAAAATATTCAGTTAACTGAAATTGTGGTACCACACTGTGTGAAAGACATGCAACATGTTCTGAGAATGAAGGGAACGCTCCTGAATTTGAAGTCAGTAATCATGAATCACTTTCAAAGTATACACTTTTACTTTAGAATATGCTTTAAGTTTGACCTAGGAGTGGTTAATATATTAACCATTCCTTGTTTAGGATGTTTTTCAACTTTAATAGCTAGTATCATATGATTCTGCTTCATATTGTTTTTCTTTGGTGGGGGAACTACTTTCAGTATATAGCTTCCCTTATTATGTAATGATTTACAACTTGATGCCAGCTCACATTTAATGCTCAGATTTTTGCAACAAAATTTACTTTCATCAGTTAATTAAAGTGTACCCTTTACTAGTACAACTGAGGGACACAAAAGAAATCATCCTGTGTTCCTCTGGGTGCTTCTCATATTGGACAGGTGATGGAACCAGCAACAGAAAGATTAGCAAACGAAAACCAATCAGTTTAATGGCATGCACATGGAGAATTTACATGGTTGTAAATTCCAAATAGTGGAGAGGATCAGGGTATTCATCCAGCTTTTGGGAACCTGAAGCATCAAGGACAAAGGAGAGACTTCTTGCTCCAAAAGTAAAGATAAGATTCTTGGAGTGAACATGTTTCACTGATAAACCTGAAACTGAGACCCCCAAATTACTTTTTTCTGTCATAAAAGGAAAAATAATTATTGCTTTTTTTAAGAAAAAGAAAATTTCTATATGATGGTATCTCTTTTAATTCAGGAAGGAGAAGGACTTTGTTAAGAATAGAAGAGTCTCCTAACTTTCAGGTCCCTTACTACTCAAACAACATGTATTCTTTAAATAACGGTAATAGATCTCACCTCCCCAATCCAATGGCTAATAGCACCTCATTGACCTCTAGTTTCTACACCAAGTTGATAAGAAACCTAATGGGATCTGTTGGGGAAAGTCTATCTGAGCTTTTTGAGGAGGCTGACCCTATATAACCTAAAAAACCCGATAAGTACAATAAGATAGATTTAAATATAAGAAGATATGAGATGTGTATTCTACATACCCAGTACTTCATAATAATGACTAGTGAAATATTTGCAGTAAGTCTCTTTGCTACTCAGATCTCTTATTCCTGTTATAATAAAGTTGTCAAATTGTCAACATCTTATAGTTTAACAAAATTAAATGTTCAATTTAAATATAATCATATATTCATGTTTTATTATTTGTAGATTGTTTTCTATCAGACATTTCTAAACCTCGAATTTTAAAGTCTTGTCTTAGATTCAATAATTTCAAGTTATTTAAAGTCAGAACTGGAATCCGAAATCCAGAATTGTTTTGCTATCTATTCAAAATATGAACTTGGGAGTTACTTTCCATTCTTATATCCTGTATTATTCATCCAAATGTGAATCAATTAATCCCATTTACCATTTCAGATTTCAGCAACAGAAGCCCCTAGCAAGTCAAAATCTTATGCATAATCTCAACAGGCAAAAAATGATGATGATGATGATGATGATGATGATGATAGAATTATTACAAAACACCAACAGATAAGGACAGTAGGGTATTTGGGGGGGACCATGGAGCTCCCCAAATCCTATCCACTGTTCCTCATCTTCCCACACAATCTAGTGAGTGAAGATAGCCTTAAGCTAACTCAATTAACTCTTCAAATTCTGTGGAATGTATTTTCAAAATCATGTAATTATATGATATTAAAATTCCAGAATACTCTAATTTAAATTTTGCAAATTGAAAAGTGTAATATCTATCTTAAGAAAATTTATGAACACAAATGTAAGTAGGTTTCATTCTATGCTAAGAATTTATAAAAGCTCTAAAATTCCTAGTTGTTCATATTTAGGAAATGAATAAATTGATAAAAGCCAAAAATAGCACTTCAATCTTTAGAAAATTGCAGAAGTCTCTGAGTTTAATTTCTTTTATCCATTTTTACACTTTACTGGGGGGAGGGACATGAGAAAAATTAATTTGGAGAATAATTTTAAAGGTAGCATGTGCTAAAATGAATATTTTTCACTTCCCAGCTTTGTTCCCAGGAAGTAAACAACGTCTGTAAGGTTGCAAATGTACAACTATTAGATTCTGTGCATAGCAATAGAAAATGAGTTAGAAAAGAGTACATTCAGCAACATAGTTACTCAGGAAATAGAGGCTGCAGGATGCAAAGTTCTTCCAAAGGAGCCACCTTTTTGCCAATTCCTGAAATGACAGATGGCTTTGAGGTAGGAGTAATGGGTTTTCAATGACTAGTTCTGATGACCTTTGTGAACAAGGGTTCTGTGCATACAGTTAAGGAGGTGGATACAAGCAAACTTTCACTAATCCCAAAAGGACCTACAGTGCAATTGTCCCAGCAGTTACCTTATATAGTCTCTGTGACACAGTTTCCCTTTAGCAAAAATATTGAGTGCAGATCATTATTTTCCAGCAGCCATGTACAGAGACCTACTTTATACGCTTTGGGGAAGTTAGTGTACTAGATCCTGAAATGCCTTTCTGGAAGGTGAAGAAACTTAGAGTTATCTTCTAGTATCACTAATAATTTTTGTATTCTTTTTAGGTCCCTGGGGCCGATGCATGGGAGATGAATGTGGGCCAGGAGGCATTCAGACTCGGGCTGTGTGGTGTGCTCATGCAGAAGGATGGACCACATTACATACAAACTGCAAGCAGGCTGAGAGACCCAGTAACCAGCAAAACTGTTTCAAAGTTTGTGACTGGCATAAAGAATTATATGATTGGAGGCTAGGACCATGGAATCAGTGTCAGCCAGTGATGTCCAGAAGCCTCGAGAAACCCCTTGAGTGTGTTAAGGGTGAAGAAGGCATTCAGGTGAGAGAGATAACCTGCATCCAGAAGGAAAATGACGTTCCCGCAGAAGATATCATTTGTGAATACTTTGAACCCAAGCCTCTTCTGGAGCAAGCCTGCCTCATCCCCTGCCAACAGGACTGCATCGTGTCTGAGTTTTCTGCCTGGTCAGAGTGTTCCAAGACTTGTGGCAGTGGGCTCCAGCACCGGACACGACATGTAGTGGCACCTCCTCAGTTTGGAGGCTCTGGCTGTCCAAACCTGACAGAGTTTCAGGTGTGTCAGTCCAGCCCGTGTGAAGCCGAGGAGAGCATGTACAGCTTGCATGTGGGTCCCTGGAGCACGTGTTCCACGCCCCACTCAAGGCAGGTGCGACAAGCAAGGAGACGTGGGAAAAACAAAGAACGGGATAAGGACCGAGGGAAAGGGGTCAAGGATCCAGAGGCCCGCGAGCTTATTAAGAAAAAGAGAAATAGAAACAGACAGAACCGACAAGAGAACAAATACTGGGACATCCAGATCGGCTATCAGACTAGAGAAGTTACATGTCTCAACAAGACTGGGAAAACTACTGAGCTGAGGTAATGTTTTATTACTGTGAACTACCCGTGTCTCGCTGTCAAGTTCATCAGTTAAAGGGTACTTAGGACAGGCTACTTTGGGTCCTGGAATTTGTGTACACTTCTGAAAGTAAATTGTTTTCCACCTTAATTTAATTTAATTTAAGATTTTGTGGGTTTACTGTCGTTATTCCTATTATGTTCAGGCACTGTACTACCTGAGTTAATTTCAATTTCCCCTTCAAAATTTATAGCAAGAACAATTCTCTATGAGATGATACCGCTTCCTTAGGTCGGTGGTGATATATCCACTTATAGCTTAGAGGCTAGAGTCTTGCAATTTTGAATTCAGATAGGTATTTAGGTGAGACTAGGCACACTTATGGTGTCTCCAAATTTATTGCATTTTCAATATTACTCTATAAACAAAATCTATACCAAGGGAGTTATATCTAAAAATAACACCTCTCACATTTTATAAAGTCATATAACTCTCCCCAGAGAACAAAGCAGGACCAGCAGAAAATAAGGTAAGTGAAGAGCATCTCAATTGTGGATAACTTCTTTTAGAAAACATGTAATTAATTGACTGCATTTTCTAGACAGAAATTATTTGCCTAATTATCTCTGGGTATTTAATGTATATATTATGAAAGACTTTTTTCATGCATGATATATTGTGAAAATATTCACTGAGTATTATTCATTGAGGGTTTTCTAAAGGATATGATGTTCTCTGGATATTCTAGACTCGTGGATCAGCCAGATCATCTGGGAGTGGCTTATCTGGATCATTTGCATAATTACCTTTTCTGAAATATTTATTCAGTTATGATTTGAACTGAAATGAGAAATTATAGTAACATTCAGAATTGTATATCATATTTATGGTAGAAATGACACTGAAAGTTTCATCTACTCCATCACCCAGTCTGTTCTCTTGATTAAAAACACATTAAATAAATTTGACTGCATTCTCAAACCATGTGTTTCCTTGAACAGCTGGATTGTCTTATAGCTCTGAACATCTTGTAGCAGATCTCATTTTTCTATATACTCTGACTGTTGGGAATATAAATAAAACTGCGTAGTATATGTGTTGTTTTTTTATCATCCAATTGGCTTACCCTTATTATTTTCCTTTTCTTCTTCTAGCTAGTTGTTTTGCTATATATAGATTTTTGAAAGCTCACTTGAAACATTTTTTGGAGAAGGATATAGTTTAAATAAATGAATGCAGAAACAAGCAAGTGACTCGCTTGTCTGAAACAATGACTGTTCTCAGCCTTGTTTTTTTCTGGATTCTATTTTTAGGACATTGGCTATTACCTCTTTTGTGCTTATTCAACACTATTTTTCTTTAGGAATACAGGAATTTGCTATCCGGAGTCATCAGTCCAGCTTCTTTCTTCTTTCCTATTCTTTAGATGGCTACTTGTCCTAGTTCTGTTGTCTTCGTTTTCTACATTTCCTATAGCTTCTGAAGCATGTGTATGTTTGTGTGTGTTCCCCTTGTTCTGTGTCATAAACATTTTCAATTCCATCTCTGTCATATTCTTTTCTGAAAATGTTTATTGTTGAGAGTTCCTGGTCTCTTAAAGTATTGTTGTTATATTAGTTACTTGACTCTCACAAAGTAATTGAATCTCCAAGGGAACTTGAGTTGTCTCCCATTGTCAGTGGATTAATGTGCTGTAGACATTTATTTTCATCTTGAGTACTCATGTGAAAGTATAATTAAGATAGTAACAAACACTGCATAGAGCTTAATATTACCACCTAGTCATTTGAAATAAGAATATGGATTTTAAAATGTGCAGAATAATTGTCTGATACATATGTTCCATTAGAAATACCTAGCTAACTATTCTAATGCAATTATAGTTGCATGAGTATTAGAACTTATGAAGGTATAAATTAAATCTTATGTTAAGCAAATTGGTTATTAGTATTTCTCTCATTTAAGAATTTTATAGAAGAATATATATGAATAAACATATATTGATTTTTAAATGTTAGTTAGAAGTTAAGGACTTCGTGAACAAGTGACAATAGTAATAGATTTTGACCTACAATTTGCTCACCTATTACACCATCAATGTCACTAATAAAGTGAAGAGTAAATGAATAATATCAACAAGGAACAAGCAAGAAATGGAAATACTTCATCTGATATCAAATTTAGAAACAATTTAATAATGTAAGACTATAAAAATAATCCTTATGTGATATATGTAATTAGGTAACATTCTTTTATGATACCATATATGATTCAGAGGTTTGAATTCACACCTATCTTCATGTGTTTCTCACCATAACATGTCCACTCCAAGGGAGAAGAATAAAACATCACACTACAGTACTAAATTTAACTAAATAAAACTAAGAATCCTAGTAAGCAATTCTTTGAAAAATAAAAATAATTTTGGCAGAATTGCTACTAAAATTTCTTAATTAAAAATGATAGCTCTGACCTGCTTACTACTTTTGAAAAGACTGAACTTGATAAGAATAAAAAAAACAAAGTTCATTTTTTAGGACAATAAGTATAGTCACAGTTTCAAAGCACATTTTGAATAGTTAACCAGGTTTATTATACTTGAGGGAAAATAACTTGAATCTCTGCAGCTTTCATGAACATTCAAAATCTCTAAGAATATCCTGAACTTTCTGAGGTCAAGGAACTCATGAGCATGGTATGATCCTCGAACTTCATTTGGAAACAGAATAGCATACTGGGCCTTATTTCTAAGTAATGTGTTGATGTTGGCATATTAACACTATGTCTACCCATCCTATTGAATCAATTGTTTATAATATATTTCAAATGATTAACTTGAGTTTTCTGAAATATACAAAAAATAGATCTTAATTTTGTCACCTGTTTTCCAAGTTTTTATTTATTTTCCTTTTAATTTTATTTTACTAGTATATACCACTTAGCTTTACAGGATAATGGAAACAAAGGGTTAAGATATTCCATTGCAATCATAAAAAAAAAAAATCTTCAAATGGACCTTATTATATAAGTTATAATATTAGACTTAGAAAAAGTAATATATATATATGTGTGTGTGTGTGTGTGTGCACGCACGTGTGCTTAGAGGAGCTATAAAACAATTGTTAAATAGACATATACATTGTTACTGTAAAATTAATGAGGAGCAAAAGCATGCAAAAAATTCCAGGAAAATTCTCAAAAATAAAGGTAGAAATAAGAAAACTCATGATACATTATATTTTAACAATCATAATTTTATTTGATTAGTGCATGGAAATGACAATTTTAGTGGATATATATCACAGTTTTAATGCTTGGATAACTAGATAAAACAAAATAGAGTCTAGAAAAATGATCCCTATGACTTATATATGTTGTTGGGGTGAAGGAGCATTTTCAATTTGGAGAAAAGGTTTACTTTTTTTTGCTTTGGTGGAGATTGAATTGTCCTAGAAAGGAATAAGAAGAGTTAATATTTACAAAAGAAAGAAATGTATATCTTGGTCACAGGTTGTGCTACAGCTAAGTCCAGATTTATTTAGGATTTACTTTTATTAGTATTTGCTTTCTATTTCATTTATTATTTATTATTATTTGTTATTATTTATGTTCTAATTTTTATGCACTAGATTTTGGCTTTGTTTTGTTAACCATTTTTTAGTTTAATTCCTTGAGGTAAGTAATCAGATTCTTTGAGTTCTTTCTTCTTTCTTGATATGGAATATTTTTGTCTGCTTGACCTCCTGATGAAAGTATGGTTTCAAAGTATCTGGTTACAATTGTGTTTTTCTGGTTGTTTTTCTAACCCTTTACTCAAAATATGCAAGAAACCTATACTTATTGTTGGAGCTAAAATTTGTTTCCTTGAGGGAGCAGAAAGTTGGAATTTGTTTTCTGATTCAACTTTTGTGATTGGGTCCTATAGACATGTTCTCTTTTCCTTTGAAGAGTTATTTCATTTGGACTCATGGTACCATGTGTGGCATTTTTCATTTCCCCCATGTTGTAACTCTCTACCTTGCTATTTATTCAAGTGCCATAAAGGTGCAGAACTACCATTTTTCTAGCAGATAGTATTGAACTTGGGGGAGAACTTCAACTGATCTTCAACTGGTCTTCAGTCAAGAATTGAGGAAACTCAGAGGAGTCTGCTCATTGGTTGAAAGTTTTAGGTGGCGTCTGTTTGGTTTATGTTGTGGCACCACAGAGAGTCCACCTCTTTGTGTTTCTGGATCTACCTCTCTACACTCTATGGGCTATGCTTTCACCACCACTTCATCTTGAGTTCCAAGACTGTGGAAAAGTCACAGCCCCTCTCCATGGCCTCTGTCATATGCTCTGCACTATCTTGGGAGTACCTCTGCATGTATTTCACTAATATTTGCTTGTGTTTCCCTAAAATCAAGATTACACCTCCACATCAATCAGGTCCTCCCCAGATCCACCAGCAAACAGAAACACTAGTTAGTGCTGCCAGTTCCTGACCAGGTTATAGTTATTAGATGTTTCTTTGTTTCTGTGTCCATTCTGTTTCTGTGAGAATTTTAGTTCAAAGTGCAGGAAACACTTCAGTTTCTCCCCACATCATGGGACCTTGGAGTTGAGCGCCTGTCTGGATCATTTTAGATTATTCTCTGGAGTGAAGCAAGGCAACTTCTTTATGCCATCTTCCCCTTAAATGTCTCTTTTTCCTTTTAAGTGTAATGAAAATTCAGCCTTAGTCTTTCAGATAATAATACGCAAATGACTTTCTGACTTTTTTCTCTCAACTCAGACTTTGCTAACATACCTTAACATACCTTACATACTCATAAATATGCTAACATACCATATTTATCATCAAAATAAAAGTTAAACAGAAAGATGTATTTTTTCTCAACAGTATATTTCTTTATACCAGATTCTTATTTTACCTTTTAATACTTCTTGTTGGCTACTCCATCCTTTCATCTGAGGATAGGTCTCTAGAAAAGTGTAGTCAAAATTGAATATAAGGTTATTGACTTTATAACAATCTAAAACCTGACTGAATCAATGAGAGGACTTTAAGTAATGGATACTTAGGAGAAATAAGTACTTTATTTTGTACTTATTTCTGGTTAGGTATATACCATCTAATACAGATGGTGTGTGTGTGTGTATATATATATATATATATATATATATATATATATATATATTAGATCTATATACCATCTAATAACAGAAACTTATGTACCCATGGCCACATAACATTGAATACATTCTTAAACTTAAACTTTCTGGGACTCAATTTTCCCATATATAAACCATATGGATGGAAAGTGTTGGGCAGTGCCAAGTAAGATGA
Organism: Uropsilus gracilis; assembly: GCA_004024945.1. Classification (NCBI taxonomy): domain Eukaryota; kingdom Metazoa; phylum Chordata; class Mammalia; order Eulipotyphla; family Talpidae; genus Uropsilus; species Uropsilus gracilis. The sequence goes on along the minus strand of PVHY01001021.1, from coordinate 116,011 downwards.
AAGGAGCTAAAAAATCCCTAAAATCTTTCCAAATTTTATTATTCCAGTGAACCCTGAACACAAAACATATCTAAAACTATGGGAATGAAATCCTGTATATCTTGCTTGGAAGAAAATTAATTAATTTTGACACATTCCATAAATCAGTCCATACTGAAACATAGGGATGATTTATATATATGGCATATATGAGTGAGGCAGCTCTCCGTCTTGAAAGTAACTGCAAGGTTTTTGCTCATTTGATATACTGCATGGTTCCTGAGGGTATATTTTCACTCTATAACTTTGTGAATCATTGAAATTGCACATCTAATCCTAACCTAACCAGAAATAAGAGAGCAAATTGCTCACTATGCAATACTGACTACTTCTAGGATATTCAGAATCCATTTATAAAATTATTCTTTCTCATGCATAAGTAGTAGGCTTTTAGATTAAAAATCTTTCTGTAATATTCAGTTTTGATTTGCCACCATGTATTCATCATTCCTCAGGAGCTTGTTTCAGTCATCTGCTGGCCGTATCTAACTAAAGAGAGTCAAGGTGCCCACATTCTTTTGTAGATGGCATATAGCTAACCAGAAAACATATTCTTCTCTCAAAATGTACAGCTGACAGGGAAGTGCACTATTGTACCCTCAGAGAGCAATACTCAACCCTTCCAAATTCTACTATGTACCTGTAGGCATGCTCACAAGGGGCTCATTTCTTTTAACAAAAGACCACAGCCACTGTTCAAGCCCTTTACTTTACCTCTGGAGCTGCTTAGGTTCTGGCAAAATCCTTTCCCTGTGTCTCTTAGCTGCACTGATAATCTTCCAGTAGTTGGTAGTACCTTGTTGATTTATCATCTCTTAGCAGCTTCTCTTCACACCACCTACACTTTTGTTAATAATCTTATAGTTAAACTTTTCTGAATTAACCTATATGAGTTTCCAATACATTTTGTTTGTTATGATCCTGATGGATATAATAGTTATAATAAAGTATAGTGCTAGAGCCAGAGAACTATGTTACTGCTAACTTATAATAATTTCATTAATTAAATAACTATGTATGTTTTGTTGTCTACTTTTTCATTAACAAAATGCACAATATTAAGATGTTCTGGTTACTGGAATATGTAGCCAAAAAAAAATCCTAAATTGGAGTTTATATAAATAAACCTAATCTTAAGGTTCTATTTTTCCTGTGGAATGAATGGCACAGAAATGCAATCAAATATTAAAAATGCCATCTTATATATAGGGAGAGTGTATGCAAATGACATCTGAGGTAATGAATCCTTCCTAAAGGATGTTGATAGGATCCATAATGGCCTCATAAAGAAAACGCACTAGGGATCAGGATTGGTAGATATGCACAAAGAGATGGGAGTGGTAGAGGGAACTATGGAACAGCAACAGCAAATGCAATGGGTTTTGCAGTGGTTTACTATACAAGATTATCATCAGGCATGCAGATTATTCATAGTGTAGATATCACAGTATAGGGATAGGGAACCAGCCTAGAAGAGAAGCCAGGGAAATCTTAGAGGTCAAACTTAAATCAACAACCGTGCTCGATGCATATTTAATTATTGAACCAATAACAAGTATTAATGTTCACACTGTGCCAGGTAAAAAATTAATTTCTTAATTCTATAGAAATTTGACATTGAAATATGGTTAAAAGGTCAGTATATGTAAAATAAAATTTATCCCTATATTCCACCTGATAAATTTTAAGTTTAAGAAGCTTTAAATTGCTCTGATTATCCTTTTACCCCTATAGTCCCCACCACCCCCAAAAAGCAGAGTGCAATAAAAAGCACTTGATGAGGGCTGTCAGCCATGTAACCTTGTGCATATGATACCTGTATTCTGCCTTGAATGTTTAAGAAAAAGATGGTGCGCATGAAGGCATTTCTAAGAGAACATTTAAGCTCATTCTCAACAGAGCAGAGTATTTCAAAATTTGAAGTGTACCACTGAAAGACTTGGGAAGAGTATGAGCTATAAGCTATGAGATAAAAAGAACAATTTTATCTCATCTCAACCCCTCTGGCACACCAGAGGGTGGTCGATAGCTGGTCCCTTATCTGTGACACAGTCTCCTAACCTCGTTGGAATGTCTCAGAAGACCTATGACTAATATGATGATGATGATTTGCCCCGAGTTAGATTCTTATTTTATCACCTGTACCCCTGCTGCTTGTCATGTACACATTGGAATCAAGTTTCACTTTCCCTGCTAGATTATTTTGATTATTCCCTGCCAAACTATATAAGGATGTTTATAATTGCATTAAATTGGACCAATTCAGATCATGCTCTGTGGTCCCTGGTCTGTGAGCTGATTGCTTTCTCATTGTCATCAATCTCTTCCATCTCATTTCTTCTTCATTCCTCTCATGACTCCTAACATACCACTTTTTAAAATAATATTGAAAATTTCTGTTTTGTTGGAGACAGTGTCTTTGAATCTTATTAGATTATTATCTAATACCCCTACCACCCATAATGAGCTGATTGTAGTGAGCTATGAATCAGTCTTCTTGCTTTTTTTTTCTTTTTACATGTTTCCAGAATGTATTCCATTGACATGACACAATAAAAGTGGGGGAAATTAAAGCATGCACTTATCTGTAATCAGTAAAAGGGCAAAATAGATATTTTCACACTGTCACGAAAGGTGTTCATGTTTGTGTCAAAGTAATAGAGCAACTAGTCAGAACAAATACCAATAAAAGTGTATACTTCATTAAGGCAGCATTAGATTTTTGAAGTAGCTGGTCTGGATAGTGTGATAAAGCAAGAAAAGCTTGCCTTAATCTGTTTATTTTTATATTCTATCTACCATTCCTCAATAACCAAGGCATTTTCCTTTTCAAAATGTTGGTTGAGTTCTGTATACCTCTCATTCTGATCTGTTTACCAAGTATATTTCCCAACATTGTTTCTGTTTCCTTCTGCTCTTTTCCACAACTTAATTTCATTTCTTACAATAAAAGGTACTAAAACATATACTAGTTAACTATAACTCATTGTTATATTGAATAAGTCATTCTCTTATATCAGACCACAGATTTCATTAAAACTGTACTTTGCTAAATATTCAGTGTTGTTCTCAAAATTACAATATATAAATATATGAACACATACCTATGTACAATTTATATCTGCATTCTATATAATAGCAGTATGTGAGTTGTATCATGAATAAAGAGACATTTAAAGTATTTTTAAATATAGATAACATCTGATAAACTCTACTACTTTTGTTATTTTATCCTTTATTAAGATAACATTGGGTTATAGCTCTGTAAATGATTTAGAGGAATAGATTTATATCTTGTCAGATGTATGTTACCAACCCACCCCAGCAGCCAAGCACCCAGAATTCTTTATCATAGACTGTTGTTTTCCCTTCACCTTTAGTAGCTTCAATTATGCAGTCATATTTTTACAGTTTATTTTGGCTTGGCTTTGTTAATTCCTTTCTGGATTTGATGTTGTTTATTGACTGTTTTCTCTATATTCCTCATATAAATGAAAACATCCAGCAAATACTATTTCTGTCTCTGACTAATTTCACTTAATCTAATTCCCACCAGTTCCATCCACGTTGTTGCAAATGGCAAGAGTTCAAAGAGTTCATCATTTTTATAGTTGAATAGTATTCTGATATATATAGTATTTTGATATATATAGCATTCTATGTATATATTTATATGATATATAGGATATACACACACACCACATCTTCTTAATCCACTACTCTTTCAATGAACATTTAGTTTGTTTCTTGGCTATTATAAATAATACTGCAGTGAATATAGGAGTTACATATATCCTTTCAAATTAGTGATTTTTTTATTCTTTGGGAAGATATAGGAGGGGAACTCCCGAATCATATAGTAGCTCTATTTTAAACATGTTGGAAACCTTCATATTGCTTTTCTCTAGGAGCTATAGCAGTCTATATTCCCATAAACAGTACATGGGTATCCCTTTTCCCCCATATACTCACAAATATATGTTTTCATCTTTTGCATTTTTTCTTTTTTCATATGGGCTATTCTCACAGAAATGTGATGAAATGTCACTATGGTTTGTATTTGAATCTACCTGGTAAAAGTGATGTTGAACTTTTTTCATGTGCCTATTGGCCTTCTGTATAAAAAATACACAATATTGACTTTTATAAACTCTGTTTAACTAAGATAATTCCTAACACATTATCAAAACCAAATAAATGCTTGTTAAAATATTAAAATTAAAGTCTTTCGGTCTTTGAAATTGCAACTTTTAGTGAAAAATAGTAAATCAACTAAGGCCAATGGAAAAAAATGGAAATATCTGTGGTTTATAAAGAAAATAACCAAAATGTTAAAAATTGTACCTAAAACATTCCATAATCAACCAAGAAAATATTGAATATATGTATATGTGTTTGTGTGTATATGTGTGTGATTCGTGAGACATTCTAGGTTTCCTATATTATGAAACCTATGTATTCGGTTTCAATATTATGGTAGCTTGCAGTCAACTATTGTTGCTGTGTAGTTAAAATATATTTTCTATAGAGATTAGAAAAATGTGCCAATCATTTATTATCATTTGTTTATTTAATCTTTGGTGCATTTACAAATAGCCATACTTAATGTCTTTAAACCAGCAAGCTTTTTCATCATAACTACTAATCTTGGTATCAGTGATAAACCTAAAAAGACTGATTTTATAAATTTCCCCCTATCAGCTTCTAGCAAAATCATCTTTTGGGTCACAGCTCACATCCTAAAGAAAGACTGTTTCATTGTGCTTAGGGCAGTGACATCTCTGCTACGCTTCTCCCTGTCACCTCCTAGGAGTATTTTGAGCTTAAATGATCATCTTATAATGGGACAATTGAATGAAAGGAAGGTCTTACCTTTTTTAAACATGCTAAGGTATTCTGGGGTAGGGGCTAATCTAAGTTATATTGTAAACTACCTGATTTTTCTTTGTGTAAGTTTTTAAAAGTTCATTCCAATCCCTTCACTTTTCCCCAGAACTTTAATATCTCCCGTTTGATTGTCTAAGTTCAGCTTTCTTCATTGACTGGGCAAGTTTCCCTACAAAACTTTGAGCTGGCACTTGCTTGGCCACTCTTTGGATCAGTAATCTTTCATGTTCTGGGCAGCAGCTATGATCTCACCCATTGTTTTCATTATTTACTGAACTTCTCCTAGCTTTATAAGGGTGCTACTGAGTCTCTTTCTGGCTGAAACATACAGAGTTTTTAAATGGAAGGAAATACTTTTAAAAGAAAAAAATTGCACATAGAATAATAAATCATGAATATACTATTTATATAACCTAGTGAAGAATGTGCCCACTCTATTAAAGTCTGCTGTCATAGTAATTACTTGTGTATTAAGTCAAAATTTTTACTCATTTACTGGGCCTTGCTAATGTTCTTTCTTTCATATTTTACCTTGTTAATGTTCTTTCTTTTTCTTTTTTTCTCTCTTTGGACTGGTGTCAATTTTTTTAATAGAATGATTATCTATCTGGCTTTCTTCCCAAAGATATTTGTTTACAGTTATTTTTTTTTCTCTGTTTGGTACAAATATGAAGTCATTGATAGTTCATTTTAAAAGGATGAGCTCATGGAAAATTTGGGCAGTACTTACCAGAATAGGAATTTAATTGTAAATGAACAAAATAACTGTACTGTGCTTAATACAAGAAGTCACTGTACTGAGAAGCCCTTGGTGTGTTGGCACAGTTACCTACAGGGTAGAATGATGGGACAAAAAAGACAAGTTTTTGATAAAGAGAAATCAATTATGACCCCTGATAAGATTACATTAAATTTCTCTTCAGTGTAATAAAAAAAGATGCATTGTTTTCTGAGGGTTGCTATTAGATAGAAGCTAGACCTCAAAGTAGCACATATGTGTATATAGCTAATATTTCTATGAATATTCTGTACTCTATTGTAGTTGGATAAAAACAGCGATAGTAAAGAAGGTAGCATAACCCAAAAGTATTAACTGTAATGTTTTTAGAAAGTATTGTCAATTTTATGAAATTTGAATACATGTTTGTATGCTGGTCAAACTCGATACTTCCCAATTGATATTCTTTTAAAAAGGAAAAGGTGCAAAATCAATCATTTATGATAATAATGACATTCTACACATTCTCACCATTCTGTCTTTTTTTCCCCTTAGCAACAGGTTGTGCTGTTTGTTGTTAACTGCATTAATTTTACTGAGTTTTAATATTGGTTGACAATACCATACATGATTTAAAGGAATAGATTCAGACTTACTCCACAATCCACCATCAAACCATCTGTGTCCTCTTTACTTTGTAATGATATAAAAGAAAAATAAGGCTGTTGAAGTAAAGAGGTGTGAATTAGGGTCTTTTTTTCTGTTTATTATTTTTCCTGGTAGATAATGAAAGACTTCAAGGCATAGTAGAAAATGTAGATCAGTCAAGGATGGTAACTGAGTCCCCTTAGCTGAAGGTAAAAGCACTTACTGCACAGTTTGAAGTATAAGGATATACCACTCCCTTGTTTATGCCCACATCTCCTTTACTTTTCCTCCCTTGGTACTTCTTAGCCTGATTCTTGTTTCACCCTGGATGAGAAGTCCCTTGAGTTGGATGAAGGACTGAGGAATCACATGTTTTCTCCCTTCATGATTGTTTATCATCCACATCTGTATGTAGATTCAAAACATATTCAATGAGCCACTATTATGTGTTTAATCTTTCAGTTGGAACCCAAATTTTAGGAATATTGTAGCATAGATTTTCTTACAGTTTAACATAGATGTTCCATAAACCTTGCAATATTTTAGGGAGGTACCAGATACTAGGGAGGGACATTTAAGTAAGTACAAAAATCATTAGTTACTTTTTCTTTGAATCTAAATGTCTCACTTCAACTCTGTGCCTCTATTCTCTCCTATAATTAAAGAGATATATTTTGGTCTTTCAATGTGATAATCATCCCATGGCATTTTGGAGACTTTCCCTACTTAGTCTAAATTTCACCTGGATTTGTTTCTATAATGGATCCTGATTATTTAACCTAGCAAAATAATTCATGCAGTCTATTTATGATAATAATATATGGTGCTTCACTGTTGTTGCCACAGTGTGCCAAAGAGAAGCAGCTGATACCTCTCATGGTTCTGCTAGACTTGCAAATAATCAAACAAGAGTCAGATATAGTGACAATAGAAAAGTAAAAAGGAAGTAGAATAATAATATGTTTCCTTCCTTTAAGCATAGATAGACCCAGAAAGACTTAGTGACTCCCCCAAAGACATATTAGACACAATCTTCATATTTTCACTAAAATTAAAGAAATTGGAAGGGAAGAAAGAGAAAGGTCAATTAGGGAGTTTATCAGGAAAGGCAAAGTGAACAAAGGTAGGCAGATTTAACTTCTGCCTTCTCCATTGAAAACTAATAAGGATATTTGGGTCTTCCCAGTACATACTCTTATAAAGAGAAATTCCTATGTCTTTTTTTTTTTTTTTTTTTTTTGGTAAATCAATCTTCATCAAGTATCCAGAGTTCCTCCTGAAGTCAGCCTTCTGCCAGAGATATAACCTGCAGTGGCAAATTTTTATTCTCCAACATGGCATAGTAAGAAAGGAGTGTTAAGTGAAACAATATTAGATATTCTATAGGTTTATAAGAGAAAAGATAACAGAACCGCTGGAAGCGCCTTTATCTTTTGATTGTCTAAGAAAAAGTAGGTTCCCCATCAGCTAGGAATTTACAAACTAATTCATACTAAATCATTCAGAAAATAGTTACATTCAACTGATATAACACTAGCAAAACACTCAATCTGGATTCAAGGCAGAACTCTTTTTATTATTAGTTCAGAAATGAAGGTTATAAATCCTGAATTACAATCCTGTGTAATGATTGTTTTTTGACCAAGAAAAAAAAAAAAAGAAAGACAATGCACATCTAATATTGTTGCATAATCTGAAATGTTTGAGCAAAATGTGAATTTGTATTAATAGTAAAGGATAGATCTAAAATTAGATCAAGATCATTGAAAACGAAGTTATAAAGACTATAACTCTTATCTTCTTTAGTTATTTAAATATCACTTAAAAAGATAGTAATATTCCATAGGGGGGAAGAAATTGATATGTGATTCTATAAGTTATGTACCATTTTTATCTTTGTATACCTTTAGCATGCGAGGATAAAACTAGCATGATATCATGCTACAATAAGCACTTACTTTGTATGTATATATATTTTCCTGCAAATGTCTTTCCAGTAAGCTCACAGAATCTTGAGCTTTACTCATATTAACTAAAAAAAGCCTATTTTAAATTCTAGAAATATTCAAACTATTAATAGAATTTTATCCTTACCTCCTTAAGCACAAGTGAAGTTACTTTTCTGTGAAAGTGGTACTATTATAATGTGAATATTTAAAAATAATTTTAATGACTTGTGTTATTCAATAATTCAGTGTAAATCTGTGGCAGCCAATGTCATTGAATATTTTAATCTTTGAATAAGTCTGATTTTTTGCTGGAGAAACTATTCACATCTCACATTTCCACTGAAAAACTATTTAAATTTAGCATTTAATTATTTCAGCCTTAGTTGTTTCCTAACTTGTGACACTTTAAACTAATCCTGGATATAAAGACACCTTTTTTTAAACAAATATTTTTGTATCTTTTAGTATCAAGACTTCTCCATAAAGATAGAATTCTATAAATTATTTCTGAACAGCATTGCATTTTCTATGTAATAAAGAAGAAAAAAATTAAACATGTAAAATGAATGAGATTTGCAATTGAAAACAAAATATGAAAAGGAAAATTGTGTTAGACTTAAAAATAAATTGTTATTAAGGGCGTATTACATAATAAAGTGTATATCTTTGCTGGTAGGAAGGTGCTAAAAGATAAAATGATTGAAATGAAATGAAACCAATTTTAATTGAGTTAGTCATTGTTTGAATGATGCAGTATAATAGATCATGTAATTTAGTGTTCATTTTGACAGCTGTAAATCATACTAAGAAACACTATGAAATCATTGCAAATGATACATATGTTCTGCTGTGTCATCTGAATTTAGACTTGCAAATTTATTTCTGAAATGGTTTGTATTTGAGCAACCAAAGCAGGGTGTTGTGAAATAGATCCATTTGAAAAGTAAATATTTTCTCAAGTGTTTTGTGTATCTCTTTGGTACGAATATACTAGTGACATATTTTTGCATACTTTCATTTTACTTCCAACATTCACTGTGAAATTGTCATTTTGGAACTCATGGGAGTCAGAGGAGTAAGTGAAACTGAGAATGAGAGGGAATAGCTGTCCTGTGTTGTTGCTAAAAACAGAATTGAATAGTTCAATAGTGGAGCTTGAGCTTGCCAGATAAATTTAAGAAAGACTAATGGAGAGTTAAAGGTTAAATGTAGAATTGTAAAGAAAAAAGTCTAGTTTTGTCTTCTGGGGCCACATTAAGTGTTGCAGTTGTACCAGACTAATTTACCTTTGATAATAAATATATGTTTTATATCATTCATGAACAACATGTTGTCAACAAGACTGGAAATTATTTGAGAATGTTACCCTGATTTTTGCACACCTAGCACATTCCTTCCTCCAAAGGGGTGAGCTATTTTTAAAAACTAAATTTAAGGTGGGAATGGTCAGGAAGGGGAGGTGGTGGGTGAATCCCAAGGGATACAAAGATGTGAAATATATATATAATTTATAAAAATAAATAATAAAAATAAAAATAAATTTATATGAACCTACACATATTTATGCATATACATGCTTGCATGCAACTAACTTATTTTACTCGTTTTTATAAAAATAGATTATGATGCACACAGTGTACTAAATAATACCCAGAGAAAAACCATTTTGTTTGTACTGGATAATTTTAATCATTTCTTCCTAAATTTTCTATCAATGTGGTTAACTTACTGATTTCTGACTACCAGGAAATAGCCTGAACAAAATTGTCCATCAATTTATGTGAATTGACATTTTTAAATCCATAGTACATTTTCCCAGTTGTGGAACTGTGAGTCTAATGAAATTTTAAGTTATTTCTAGATACTTCCCAGAAAGGTGAAACACCTAATGTTTCTATTATCAAGACTTTAGAGTATTCCTTTCCTCTCACCAGCTTGAACAAAAGCTTTCAGTTTTGCCAGTCTCATAGATGTTAAGTGACACTGAATTTTGCTTGATTTTCTATTTTCCTGAATAGTGAAAACCGAGCATTTTATTTTATTATTTGTGTAAGGCGCTGAGCTATCTTTTTCATGCTTCTGTGTCTATAATGAGCAAAGTTAGAGGTATTGATTTTCTTTTCTTTGTATTGTTTTTATCAAGTTATAGTAGTTCATTATTTTATAGTGACTAAATCTTTGTAGTATTTATTTTTTCAAATTTATCATTAATCTTTTGAGTAATCTATTCAAAATATCAGATATGTTAAGTTTCTTTTATAGTTACTGTATTTTCAGCTGACAATAAGATTAATATCCTAGTTAAAAAATTGTAAACTGTGTTTCCTAGATTTTCTTGTAAGATTTAAATTGTTTGATTTTACTTTAAGATAATGTATTTTCTACCTGTTTGTGAGACAGGTCTTCATTTTTCACTTTCTTCTGTGTATCTAGTTCTCATGCCAACATTTTAAAAAGCTAAGTCTTCCTCATATATTTGAACTGTCAATATTGCAAATGTATTCTGGATTTTAATTGTGGATTCTAATGTGATTCTAGATTCTCTACACAATATAACTGACCTGTTTGTCTCCATCTTTTTTTAAATTTAAAAATGATTTTTGAGCCTGTATTTTTTCCAACAGTTCTATTTTTCAGCATTAGTCAAAAAAGTGTTACTGAAGTCCCTTGAATTTTGCTAAAACTTCAACAAAGTAATTTTGTCTCTCATCTTTTCTAATATTCATGTCAGTTATTCCACTTGCATCACAATTAAATTTAGATGAACTAAGCAGTTCAGTATGCCAGTAATCAATCAAAATTTTATGCCTCAGCAATAATCATAACCCTAGACCAGCAAACACATTTGTGCTGGGTGTGGTGTGATAACATATATCTGAAGATGGCCCTCTACTCTTAAATCATATCAGTGTTGTAAACTAGCACTGCTTCAATAAGAAAATAATACAATTAGAAAATAAAGATATAATTTAAAATGTTTCTGATAGATTTATATTCACTGAAGTAATTATTTTTAATCTTTAGTACAGGAGACAGTATGTGATCAAAATCCAGGGATCCTCTTGTAATTAACTATTGGAGTTTTCATTTCAGAAGTTCTAAAATTAGGAAATTTCAGCTTTATCCTGTTCTTTAGAATGAGATTTATTTATAAACCAATTAAATTTTAGAGGATCTGTAGTATTGGCTGTGTTATGAAATCTACATGAATTGAATCCTGTTTAAGGAAATTCAGTGTGGTGCTAGTTATAATTCACATCTTGTGCATTCCCACTGGAGCTGGAGTTTGAGCTGCCAGTGAGACCTATGGTCTTCAAATATAATGATATGTGTTCTTCTGTGATTGCTAAGTGAAAAGAAACTCTTGCTAATTGACAATTTTCAATTAACTCAAGACACCTTAAATACTATTACTTAAAGAATAGTAAATTATAAGCCTTGAAACAAAGCATTGTGGTTAATTTCCTTTTATCCTAGTTTATTTCCTAATTAGATGAGACATTAACATCTAACAAAAAGGGAACATTAATGTAACAAACCAAGAAATTGGTGGTTGTTGATAATCTGAGCAAAACAAATGCTAAGTAATATGAACTAGAACATTTGCTAACAATAAAGTGATTAAAAATTTTATCATCTATTACAGGCTTCTATTTGCATTCATATGATATAGTTAGAATCTGTCTACTATCAAATAGGCTTCAGGAGTGCTTTATAGAAAAACAGCAAAGGAACAAATGAATGATATGTACATAAAATTCAAGTTGGTGAAAGAGAATAGGAAGAAAGATATTACATGAAGTTTTAAAATCCTATTTGAAGGTTGGATATAGCAACTGAAAAGAAAAGTTGTGTTGACATACCTGGGCAGCTAATAAAAAAGAATAGACATGATTCGTATTTATAGTGTGAATGCACACACATGCATGTGCATGTGTGTGTTATATAGATAATTGTTTCCTCTGTCAGTTGCTGGTAAATATTGGAGTGTATGTTTGTATAATAATTCTGCAGAGCAACTCAACAGAAATCAAAATGCTATGCTCCAAATAGAAAAGGGTTTTTGGTTGGAAATCCTGAGAGTATAGAATTACTTGCTTAGCTATATCTGTTTGAAGTTATTTTGCAAATAAAGGATAAAACATCACCAGGAGAGTCTAATAATATGAGTTATTGAGCTATTTACAACAACAGTTTTCTGAACTTCCTTGAAGAATAACATGATAAAAATTAAAATGACAATATTTAAATGAATAATTGTTCTGAAATGAAAATTATCTGTGAGTTCACAGCCACCTTCTGCTCTTTTTATTGTTTAATGCTTTTCCCTTTACCTTTTACTCTTTGATGAGAAAAAAGAAACAATCTGCAGTGATATATCTGTTCAACAAAAGCAATTACAGCAACAAAAGAACATGACTTTTCTCAGATATGTGGGTTATGGTGAAACAAGACAGAGGATTGGTCATGATGAGAACAGCAAATCCAAGGAAACAAGAGAGAAAAGCTGAAAGAATTTAAGAATGAACAACTTCCTAGGAGTTAAATGAATAAGAGACTATAAGCAGTTTAGCCAATGATACTGGAAGCACATTTTCTGTACTCCCTTTATGAAATTTTCAACTTCAATTCAGCTTCTTCAATTTGCATCATTGTTGTATGGGACAGAACACTGCCCTCCAAAAATGTATTTCTGCCTCACTAGATAACCTTGGATCAAAATAATCAGGTCACATTTTGATTACAGGACTTAAGTCTTATTGGTGTTCCCACCTGAGTCCTCTTAATGTGATTTTATTGTACATCCAACTTGGCATGATAAGAGAAGTGAAATAAGATTGCCACTCTGAACTAAATGCTGGGTGTATTTTGTGATGATGCATTTTCCTCTTAAAAGCAGAGAAACTGAGAAATGTGACAACTTCAAGAAGCAACGAGTAGCCGATATGCTAAAAGTTATTGAGACTAGTGATATTAAAAATATATCTATACCTCTGTAGAAATACATGTCAAAATTAAGAAATTGCACTTTTATCTATTTTAAAATTGTATATATATATATATATATACAAAAAATATATACAAAAAACATCATAAGTTAGTGGCACAATAGGGAAATTTTTCCATTGTTTCTCTAGCAACAAGGCATGCATAGATGTCTGAGCATGGATATATGGTAAGGGGTTTTGCAAGCTCTGTACAGGAAAATTTTCAGGTTCTGGTGTATTAAAATTCTTAAGGGATTGACTTATTCACTTGGAAAACCACAAATAAAAGTATCTCTTTGGTGATACTTCTCTCTACTATCTTTGGGCATAGTTGTGACATTAATAAAACACGACTATAGTGTCAGAGGACTGTTTTTAAAATCAAATTTAGAACCCTACTGTACAAATGCAACAAAGAGAATATTAGCGAGATTTTTTCAATGTTTAAGGATGAAAATAGAAGAGTGAATACATGAATATTGTCTAATTTCTAGGATAATTTCCTCCTTAAAGTAATTAAAATAATGGAGGAAGTCACAGAGGTCAAAATTATATAATGTAGTAGATAAGTACACTCTATGAGACCAGATTAAATCAGTACCCTTCTTATTTCAGACAAACTACATTTACTATAATTGCATATTACAGTTGGAAGCTAGCAACAGAATGATAGCTAAGAGGAAACTAATTATTCTTGGGCTAAAGTGATCAAGCTAAAAACTTGAATGCCTTAAGTCTAACCACTAACAAACACTAGGTTTCCGACTTCAGAGTTTTAGGCGACCAGAGATGCCAGGTTGAAGAGAGAGAGCAAACTGCGGAGGATGCATATTGGGCTATGGTGGAGAACTATGGGTGCTTTGGTGGAGGTTATAGTGTGATAATAATCACCAGAAGGGTGTGAGTCCTAAACCTCTTAGCCATATACAGGGTTGTAAACCAATATTACCTCTACTGAAATCTCCAAAAAAAGTAATTTAATAAATATTGAAAGCCATTTATTAATAATAGAAAATTGGTACACTATATAGGGTACTATATGGTATACACAGTATACAATTTGGCCAAAGCAGTAGTTACAGACTGAAGTGGACTTAGTTGAAAACTAGTATTCTTACCTACAGATAGCAGAGTCCATAACAGTTTAAAATCAGAAAGAAGCTTATTATTGGCAATAGATCACATGCAAAGTTCCTAGGGAGTTAGTGAGACAGGTTTGGGTGTCGCATTGCCTGAAGAAATACAGATGGGATGACTAATCATTGCCACCCGGGAAGAGCCCAGCTGAAGCCTTATGCCTTTACTTATCACTCATCGCTAAATAAACCCAGAAGCTGCACTCTAGTTTGGGAAAGAATAAACAAACACCTCTGTGACTATCCGCCTTCCTCTCAGTATGATCAGTTCTCTTAAGTTGCATACATTTGTGTTCATATTCTTTCCACAATGCAGAGCAGACATTACATTTATTTTTGAAATTTATGTCAAAATAAATTTGGCATGAAATTTGTAAAACCCCTGGCTGTGGAGCCAGGGATATGTGGTCTTTGTTTTCCTAACCTCGAATGTACAAGACTCGTTTCATATAAATTAGAGTAGAGTGTGAAGGTCTACAATTACGATATTCCATTGGTTAGTCTCCTTCGGATACTCCTGAGAGATAGTACTATGGTTCCATTCTAATATTTAAAATATTTATAGTGACATCGATATGTTCAATCAGAATTTCCCTGTTTCTTTTATGATAGAAAATGTTCACCTTTTCTCAGACTGCTTCAGTCACTAAATTTCATCTGTTTGTCACATTTATTACTCCTCTAAGTCAGCCACAGTCCAAAATCTCTATAAAGATATATTATCATATTATCCACCTTCAGTATGTCCTGTATAAGATATAGGGGACATTAGAGAAGAAAAACCAGTATGATTAATATAAATGGATACATACATATGTTACAGAATAAGAAAGAAAAGCTGGCACAGTCATGTAATTGGCTACAAGGCCATTGCTGCTAAACTTAGTTTATTCAATGTGTAATCAATTATCATTTTGCTTTTAGCTTAACAGCTTTCAGCTGTTAAGGATCTTTCATATAGTGGAGTGACACAAAACTTTAATACCCTGCTGTTTTGAGCTTGGTAGCTCGGGCTTCATAACACTATACATGGAAGAGCTAGGAAGCATCCCCATTTTGAAGAAGCAACTGCATCTGCCTGTGATAATCAGGACTACAGTGACTCCACCTTTTTATGCAGGTTGACTGTGTGGTATGAAGAACCAAAAGCAGCCTGTGGCTGAGTCAGATTTCAAATCACTATAGGTATTGTTTCCTGGTGAAAACATCCATTCCTTGAGAAAGAAAACCTCTAAAGTTAATATCCAAGTTCATGCAAACAGAATTTTACAAGTGAAGCATTAGTTGTACCTCCCTATCCTACTCTGTGACTCCCCCCAAAAAATGTATTAGGCTCTGACACAAATAGCATCATATATTTGCTGTTGGTTTGGAAAAGACTTCCCAACTTCAACTATTGTTAACCATATGACAACAGAACCTTCTTTTGATCATTATGTCTTTTATAAGGGCAATTATTACTTTTATTTGATAGGTACATGTTAAAGCTAGTGGATTCTGTTGTGGCCATTCCATTGCCTTCTTTCTTTGCTGTAAAGTTAGCAAATGGCCTATTCAGATACAGTAGATGTCTCACATGACTGTGAGGTGGTGCTGGCAGAAGCATGGGAGGAAAGGAAGACAATACATATATTTAAAAAATGAATTCAGAGTACCTCTGTCTCCAAGAATGGATGGTTTAATGTGCCTACTACCTATAAACATTTTTTTTCTCCCAGAATGTAGTGTTATACCAGGATTCAGGGTTGTCTATGGCTGCTGACAGGAAATACACTCAGAATAGTGACACCTGGTTGATCTTGGTAAAGGGACGTACAAACCTCCATCCTTGACAGCCTGGCTTCATTTTTTTCACAAACCAGTGCTGAGGTAGTCGACTGATAAGGTATTCTTTACCAACCCTTGACTGATAGCCATGGTGACAAGATTCAGATACAAAGAAAACATTACTTTGCACAATAAACTTATACTTCTTCTGTGATTATTCTAAGACTATGAGGTTCACTGAGTCAAATAGCTAAATTCAGACTTGCTGACACAAAAGCCTGAATGAAGTAGTAGTGTTTGATTTGTTTGGCTCTGGGCTTTTACTCTCAGCTTACTTAGTAAATAATCAAAGCAAAAGAACTAGGTATTTGTTTTTTACTCTGTAATCCAATGAGTTTCCTCAAACATTATGCCTTTTTCCTGGTATTAGGAGAAACAAGGTACAATTTGCCTTACAATTTGGTTACTCCAGATTTTTATTTTTATTTTTACTTTTTTGAGACTAGGTCTAGCTAATTTTGCCCTTGGAACCGCAGGCTCATGTTGCCCGGGGTACCACAGACTCAAGCAACTCCCAGCCTCAGCTTCCCAGTTAGCTGGGATTACAGGCGCGTGCCACCACGCCGAGCTATTTTTTGGGACTAGGTCTCACTATGGGCCCCAGGCGGGACTTGAACCGCAATCCTTAGCCCCGGCCGCTTCATAGGCTGAAGCTTACAGATTTTTAGACACCCAGAAACTTCACTGTTAATGGAAATCCCTTGAATTTATATTCATCTGTTCCTCACTCCTAAAAATCAAATGTTTAACCAGAGTCTAGGGAACTTGCTACTTTCTGATTTTTAGATATTATTGGAATGTTGTCATTCATGTGGATGTCCTATGGGATAGCAATGTGAGAAAAATTCCTACAGGCTAACCTAGCACAGAGAGTTGATACAGACACAAACTTCTGTTCTCCTGACCATGTGGCAGTGAAGCAGTAAAGCTTCCTGGCTTATATATTCTCATTACTTAAAGAAATAAAAAATACAATAAATAACTAGTTATTGTCATAGTTATAAAAGTCATATATAAAAATTTAATAGTAATAGGTTTTGGTATTTATATTGTAAATTGATATTTGTATACTGTTGATCAGGCTACCAATTAAAATTGCTGTATTGAAGGAGGATCTGGCAATATTATCAACAGTCTTATTAATGTTTCACTGAATAATGTCACTTCTGAACATTTTCCTCATGATATTTTGCATATAGACATTTAACAAAATAAATATTTGTTTAGAGACTTCTTTTTTGCAAATATGCAGCATAAGTCTGGGAAACACATGTATATTGAAAATTAAGCATCTAGAAACCAGACTGATAGATTTTGATACTCATATCCACCTCAAAAATGTAAAAAGGAATCAAAAAGCTGAGAAAAGGGATTTGTGAAGTGATTTCTTTAAAAAAGAGATGCTGCTCTCGTCACCTCATAACTAATAAGGAGCTTTTCTATGACATTTCTTTTTTGGAATCTAGGGATCTAATTCAACTGGGATAATTAACTACCTTGAGTGGGGGTACCAGCTAAGAACTTGTGATGCCTGGGAAACTTAGAGTGTAGGCCCTACAGCTTCAGCTACAATTAAGGTGCTACTTGCTTCCTACACACTCCATGATGACTGTGCACAACATCAAGGGATGCTCTTTGGTCTTGTTCTGTGGAGCCTCCTAGAGAATCATAGAACCCAGTAGAAATATTCTAGGACTTTTCGGCAGTCAAAAATATCAAGCTTGGAGCTTGAAAATGTCATGGAAAACTGAAGGCTTCTCACTAGGCTTTAAGATGGCTGCATTCAGGCCTGGAAGGTCATTGGTAGCAATTCTATGAATCTGAAACATTTTTTGGTTTGTGACCAAAAATGTTAAATCTTTAACGTTTTTCTGCCAAATTGCCTTTCCTATAATTTAAGGGTCCATTGAGGATATTATCTTGGGTCCTTTCAAAGGAACAATAATATGGGGTAAGGGAGTGTTACACACACATGAGCATATATATGCCTTATGATGTTTTGATGATACTTGTAACAGTTGTAACAATGTATCTTGGATTAATGTATCATTTTATCACCCTCCAGTAATTTTTTTGATACTACTTTGTTTGGGAAGTTTAATTCACAGTAAATTATATGAAAATATTATTAAATCTATATATTCACTATATTTGATTACAAATACACTATGCATACTAGCTTTTCTGAACAAATGTGATTTAATGCTTAACAAACCATTAAATCAATGCTGATAATGATTACACTAATGAAATTTATCTTTAGTATTTATTAGCTTGTAAATATTTTATGTACAGTAATTATTTTTACAAGTAATATATGTATCCTGACTGAAAACACAGTAATCCACTAATATTAGAATTAATATACTCTGAAAAATAGCCTAATTAATAAATTATCATGGAATATATGGCATGATAAAAATAACAGCAGAATGAAAATCTACATATTTAAAAGTGCCATCTGCATAGATTTAATGTACTAACTTCCTCCCACAAAATAATAATTAGATTTACTTCTTTTATTACATATTAAATGATGATTTAGTTATATCTTCCCTAACACTTGAAATATATTTATAATAAAAGAAACCACTATTTTAACTGAAAAGATAGCTTTTCAAATTCTTGTCATTTTCACAAATATGTATAACTGATGTTTACACATTAAGGTTCTTTCACACTTATGCTTGTTAGAGTACTGATCAGACCTCAGCTTCTAACCTGAAACATTCTAAGTCTTGCAAATAAATATTTAAACAGAAAATCTCTTATCTCCTTTTTAATAACTTTGAGATTATGAAGTGTTTATACTGGGGTGTGGTGAGGAAAAGGACAAGATAAAAATATAGCCAACAATAGTTACTTTCCATTAAGTGAACAAATATTCTGGCAGGAATTCACATATAGTTGTAATGACTTTTCTTTTTTCCTTTTTATTGAAAGTTATCTAAAGATGTTGATATTTTAAGCTCTGCTTCTAAAGACTCAGGTTCTTCCCTGAATTTTTTGAAGCCTTTGAGAATACATTATACAATGTCAAATAGAATTGTCTACTTTCCCATTTCTCTCAATGTAGAAAGAACTGAGAGAACTGTGTTCTTTCTACTACAGACTACAAATTTCAAGAATTTGTTAGTTTTAAAATAGTATATAAGATATCTTAAAGTACTGTATCTAAAATAGTCTTTATCTTCCAATTTATCTGAAACATCCAAAAGGAAAGAAGGAGGAAGTGGGTAAGGGGGAGGGGTGAAAGAGTAAGGGAAGAGCACATTGGACTTCATCCAAAGGTACCAGAGGGGCATGTGATGGAGTGGGAGCAAAGGAGAATTGGGGACTCCAGGTGGACTTTTCTGGGGCATTGGTGATGGGTGTGGTTAAAAAAAAACACATACATTTGTAGAGGTGCAAACCTATACTATTAGTACATATACTGTGGTATAAATCAAAGTTGCTTAAATAAATATAACTTTACCAAAAAAAAAAACAAAACTTAAAAATACAAGTATAAAAAATTTAAAGACCTATTTCAAAAATAAAGTCTCTTCTCCAGTTTTTTTATATATAAAATACTCTTTACTACCTTCACCAGCTATATTGACAGTGATTCTTCCTCTTCTAGTATGTGAGCATATGTTGTGCTTTTCTTACTCAGTACTGACTCAAAATAAATAAGGTCACAATATTTGAGGCACTATAAAGTACAATTGGAGAGCAAGTATCAAACATGCAGAAATTAGAGATGGGCAAGGGATAGTGAAAAATCAAGTGTTCCCTTCTATCAGAGGAGATAACCGTTTTAGAAAAATTGAGAGCTTAGGTAGCTTCCAGAGGAAAAGGTTAATGTTGAAAGTTAGAATCAAATGTTTCTTTGTGTTTTTCTTCTTCGCCTTTAAAGTCATAGCTAATATTTGTAAGAAATAACCATTAACCATTTTTAGTAGTTTTCAGATCAAATACATGTTTCTTGAAGCTATTATGCAACAAAAAAGCCAAATGTTACTGTCCCTAACTAAGACACTCAAAGAGGACCAGTGGTTTTTCAAGATCATGTTACCAGATTTTCTTTTGAAAGTCTTTTTATTCTTTCCATACTAGTGTTCTTTCTTGTTATTAGCTAAAAAGAAAATAGCTAATTAATTAAATGAGTCTAAATACTGGTTCCTAATATTTTTTGTTTTATTTAACAAATTGTTTTCTTACATGTTGTCGACCCCATATTTCTCTCACTACTATATCACCCATGATCTCTTACCATATTCCCATGTGTTCTTTCCTCCCCTATTTCAACCCTCTTACTCCCCTTTCTTTGGTGAATGTTTCTTTTCTATAGTCAGCTTGTTAGTTTTGACTATTTATTTGTTTGATTTACCTGTGTTTCACATATAAGTAAGACCATCTAGCATTTACCTTTTTCCCTCTGACTAAATTCAGCTAGCTCATCCCTTCCAACTCCATCCTTGTTGCTGTGAATGCATGGGTTTGTCTTTTTAAATTGCTGAATAATATTCCATTGTGTAAATATACCACAGGTTTTTGTTAATCCATTTGTCTATTTGGGAGCATTGGGTTGTTATCATATGCAGGCTATTGTAAATATTTCTACATTAAACATAGGAGTGCAACCCTCTAGTATTAAAATTACACAGGCTGCTCCAGGTGAACTGGGACTGGGAAAGAACTACCTCTCACTAACATCCCTTTAGCCTCCCTCCCTAGATCCTGTTTTAGTACTTCAAGACCTTGTCTCTTTTTAAACAGATCTTTACACATTGTACAGCATTAATATTTAGGAATTTTTGCTTTGTGAACCAGGATTTCTGCCAGCATTTTAAGTTTTACTTCATCAGAATCAGTTTATCCCTCTCTCCTCCTATTCTTAGGAATCTATCTTTTTGTTATAAGATTACTAGTAAATGAAGTCTTCTCAGTTATGCATGTATCATTTGTTAATAAATTAAATATTTTATATTTCTTCCTGCTAACATCAGTACTCAATACAAATGGCATGAACTTAAGCAAGTATTTGACATATTTAGATAACCTAAAGAACAAGGGAGTGTATGAAGGAGCTTGAGAGTCATGCTGGAGAGTTCTAATTGAATGAAAGGGACTTTATTGTTTTTTTCATATGATTCTTATAAATATTTTCATTTGGAAATATGGAAAATGAACAAATGTAAAGTGAAAATGATCATTGCAGAATTCACTTCATTTCATTAAATAGAAATTGGTTGAAGGGGAAGAAGGAAACATTAACTAGAAATATGTACAATTCTATTTCAGGGTCACTGTCAATCAAAAGATAAATTTTAAGGGAAAATATTCCATTCCCAAAAGAATTATATTAACTCACAATTTGCTTGAAATATTTGGCCAGATAGTAATTAATGCAATTGGTAACAGTAATAACTAATTACTCTAATAATTAGTAATAACTAATGCCTCACTATAACCGAAAAAGGCAGATACTATAATTACTCTTGCTTTGCAAGTAAAAAAAATACTGAAGTTCAGAGACGATAACTACCCTACTGAAGATTATATGGGGAATATGGGATTCAAAGTTAAGGCAGGTGACTCCTGTCTCTGCAGTCTTTATCATATTTGAAGTCACTTGAATGAGGTGGACTCTATTTATTTATTTATTTATTTATTTATTTATTTATTTATTTATTTATTTATTTATTTATTTTTTTAAGACTAGGTCTCACTATTTTTGTTTGGGGAACCACAGACTCACATTGCCCGGGTAACAGACTAAAGCAATCCCCAGCCTCAGTTTCTCAGGTAGTTGGGATTACAGGCACATGCTACCACACCCAGCTACTTTTTGGGGGACTAGGTCTTGCTATGTGCCCCCGGCGGGACTTGAGCCATGATCCCTGGTCCTGGTCATGGTTTCTTTTGCTGTCGCTTACAGGCATGCACCTGGCCTGAATGAAGTGGACTTTAAACAAGCAATTGTGTGTTCTTGAGTAAGTGATAATTGAGATGAATACAAAATTATCATAAAGTTATTTTAAATACATGGTACCATACCTCATCCACCACCAAAATTCTATTTCTTCACCAATAAAGAATGATCCCCTTTTATCAGTTTCCCCCATCACTTCATCCTTTACCCCTCTCTGGTAATCATAATTTTGTTGTCAGAGCATGAAGGATGTTTCACTTTCTTTGTGTTTTTTTTTTTTTTTTGCTTTGTTACGTTTTATTTCAGAAGAGAAGTCATTTTGTATTTATCTTTCTCTTTCTTACTTATTTAACTTAACATAATTACCTCAAATTACATCTATGTTGACATAACTGGCATGATTTCACCTTTTCTTAGAGTTGTTCAAGATCCCATTGTGTGTGTACACCATATTTATTTGATCATTGAGTATTTAGGTTGTTTTCATGTCTTAGTGTGAATAGCACTTCAGTGAACATACAGATGCATGTATCTTGTTGAATTAGTGTTTCATAGTTTTTGGATAGATACCTAGAAATGGCATGAATGGATCATGGATGAACATTATTTTTATTTTAAGTAACTTCTATAGTTGTAGGTTACTCTAAAAGCATACAGCGAGATAGTATGATCAGATATAGATTAAAGAAAAATGACAGTTTATCCTCCTAGTCCTGCCACAAGAGAAAGAATACAGGACTGTGAAAAACAAAGTAGAGATCAAAGCATTATTTGAAAAGATGCTGTGTGTAACAATTCATGAGAACTTGCTGCTGAATTACATAAAAGAGAGTTGACAATAAAGAATCAGGAGAAATGGGAAAGTAATGCAAAAGTCATTTTAGGGGAATATGTTGAGTTCTGTTTGGAAGTGACCATATTTTAGGTAAATAAAAATATGTCCACTTGTTTTAACTGAAATCATGATTATGGTGGACCCTCCCTACCTCCAGTTGTCCCTACAAGTGTTCTGAATGAGGAGTTCAAAGAAACAGATAAAGACCAGGGAAATATCCCTGAACTGATCATCAGAAACAGGAAAAGATGACATTATTTAGAACAGCTGCATTGTTTGTATATATTTTATGAAGAAGTCCAATACTAAATTCAATGGTGTAAACAGACCTCCAGGTTGTTCTGGTAATGGGGTATTGGCCAGGTCAAGTGACCATTTAATGGAATTCATTGTTCTAGTCAATATAGAAAGTATTCCCAATCATTGCCCCAAATCAGACTTGCCTCTAACTTCTATCCCTTAACTTCAATATATTAGAATTATGTTTTATCTCTCTCTTTCATTTGTCATAAGTTATGACTATTAATGTGTTTGAGTTGATACTTGGTCATTTCCCTTTTAAATCATTGTTGTCCAAAATATTCCAGTGGTTTTGTAGTACATCTTTCCCCCCCTCCCATATTTTTTTTAATTTTAAAAACAGACAAAAGATACTACCACTTAGAATGCCTTTTAAGAATAGGATTGGCAAGTTGAATCATACCATGCTTCACCATTTTGGAAGTCTGGTGGATACTTTTCCCCGGTCTCATAAATATATCAGAATTTTCATTTGGGGTGACTCTGGGATTGTGCCATGAATCTTCACTGTAGTTGGCCACTTGGAGGAGCATAGGTGATAAGGAAGCAGCTTTATGCAAGCATTCACTGTGTGTGAAAGGATGGAGAAAGTGCGTACATTGTATAGCAATGAGAGAGGCCTCATTGCTATAGCAGTTTATCCCATTACTAAATCCGTGCTGTGCTGAGAGTCTCACGGTCAGCTGCTGTCCAGCAATGTGGTCCTCAGCTTTAATAGGGAGCATATGATTACTCCAGCTGGCAGGTGACACTGTTTGGCAATGTTCCCCAGCAGTTCAACAAAAGACTCAAATACCAAAGCCAGGGGGAAACCTCTCTGTGTTATAAAGAAAATGGCTTGGCTACATGCAGATTTTGCTTCCAGAAGAACTGCTACTTCTAACTTGCTGAGTACTTTGAAAGGAAAGGTACATTTAGAGAATACAACTGTCTCAGATAATTTGTAAACTGTCTATTCAGATTGATAAATAAATGGTAAATTTGACTTTATGTAAAAGGAATGCAGCTTGAAAACAGGTGGCGAAAGTCTTTAAGAGTCTATCTGAAATACCAATAAAAATTTTTATAGGCTAGGTAATGAAAACCTAAGAGTCTTCAATATTATAATAGAAAAGAACCTTAGACATCTCTTAGCAAATGTCATCTCACCATAAGAAAATCTGTGGTTCACAGTAATCACTATATTTTCTGGCTAGTCAGCTTAGAGTGGTGATTTAGAAATACTCCAGACTGACTGTGATAACAGCATTCATCATTTTCTATTTTGCTGTAAATTGTGATTCAGAAAAACTGGGCATTCCCCTTGGTCTATTCACTAATATTGAAAAAGTTAACAATAGATTTATAGAAAAAGTAAATATATCTGAGCACTATATTCTTTTAGTCATCTCCAAATTTAATTTTAAAATTAAATCTGTGTATGTGTAAACATAGAATGGGACTACATACACACCTGCCAACTGACTGGTGGATATGAAAATGCATCCATCTCAAAAAAAAATGTCATTTTCCCCTCAAATAGCCAGTAGAGTTAAAATAATTCTCCCTACATGCTTTGGGTCACCTTGCCCTTATATTTTACTGACCAGGATTAGGATAACCCACTTATCAATTTTAGGTTGCTGTAAAATGCATCCATACTTTCAGTTCCACTTTCAGTTCCTGTGCATAGTTCAATTCACACCTCTAATAATTACTCTCTTCTGATTGTGGCAAAGTGTGGTTCCCTGTACTACAAAGGTGGAAAAATAAAACATACTAAAACAAAGATTTCTGGATGTGGTTTAGACTCCAACGATGCACTGGAGTTGCCCTGGATTTTGGCTCAGGTCTGTAGGAAGATGCAGAAAGCCCACTTGTATGGTACCCTAACATCCACAAAAGCAAGTTTATGGATAAGATATTGGTAGTTTGATCCTGGAAGCTTAGCTTAAGTTGAACCTCCTTTGTCAATCCAATTTTTTTTGTTAACCACATAATAAGGTCTGGTAATAAATCCAGTTTTGCCTGAAAAATACAGTTTCTGTTTTCTGTAGGAAATAGAGCTATACTGATATTTATTTGCCAACTGTAAAATAAATATCATGTCTTATTTTTTGTAGTTGGAGGAATTAGCACTAGACCAGAGTATTTAAGTTTCATTGTATAGATGAATCATCTAGAAATACTGTCAGTGGATTCGGGACTGGCATGAGGGATCTGAGATTCTGTACTTCAACAAGTTTCTGATTAATGCTGAGGGTGTTGGTCCATAGACTGAACTCAGAGAAACAAAAGTCTGAACTAGACTAAATATCTAAGAGCAACTTCTGCCTACAGAGCAGATGTTAGGTTTCAGCAAGATGATGAGAGTTATTCTGATGACTGTATTACTCTCCCTGTATTAGAAACAGTGGACCTGTGGTGATGTCCGCTCATAATTTTTTCCTTTTCCTTTTTTTGCCTTATCAGTAACAAGTTTTTTTCCTCATATATCTGTATTTATTTATCTACAGACTTCCCTAATTGTGGAATTGTCTAGAAAGAGAGGAGAGAAAAAGAATTTAAACAAGTTTTTTCTAAGCTAAGAGGCATCAAATGAATTTACAAGGTGTCTCTTTTTTAAAACCACTTCAGTGCATACATATAGCCTATCTATTTGTCAGAAACACACACTTCTTGACAGTGGCTTATGATACTGCATTTTCAGTATAGAATTCCGTCTGCTTCCCATGAGAAAGAAAAAAAATTGTTATATGATACCATCTGGGCAGGGATTGTTCAGGTCAAATTTAGGAACTTTGCTAAGCATCATCCATACCTAATTCTTGAGTCTGTGTCGGTGAGGTAAGGACGTTAGGAGATCAAGTACCAAATGGCAAATACCTAAACAAAAAGTACGTGGGTAGTTCTAGTGAGGAGAGTGAGGAAAATTATATAGGCTACTGGAGAGGAAAACTGAAGATGGGTTGCTTACAACTGGTGAGAGGGCAGTGGAATAGTGACAAATGATGACAGGTGTTGATTACCACAGAAAATCATTTAGATTTGATCTTGAGAAAATGTGGGTCTTCCGTTTTAGATCACTTGATATTGGTATTTGGGAGATTAATTTGGCAACCTTCAGAAAAATAAAGGTATATTTTCACAAATAATGATCATTAAGTGGGCTACAGATATCATTTTAGGAAAAATAAATGAAATCACATTATGTATTTTTATTGTAATGTGAAGTAGCAAGAAATAAATCTTTTTGATTTACAGTTTTTCACTTCAACTTGAATTTTTTAAAATGTCAAAACAACTGAATAATCAGAATTTAAATTTAATCTTTGGGAAGATCTGCTTTGTCGTTTCTTAAGGAAATCTCTCTAAATACAGATATTAAGCCACACTTCCACTTTGTCATTTTTTCCCCCAGATTTATCAGATCACACTCATTCTGATACAAGGTATACTAAGCAATATCTGCTTCTGTCTCAAAGTCAAGTTTATTCTATCCAGTGTTAGCCACCTAGGGTATCCTGAGCACACTATGTAAACAGAAAGGAGACTGTTGTGTTGATATTATAATCTCTATCAGACTGCTGTTGCAGAAAGATATCCACTGCCTTTTAGTTCCCATTGGGGTGTGGTCTATTGAAAACCATGATGAACCAAAACATAATTCCCTTCCACTCCGTAATGTTATTTTTGCCTGTTCAGAATAATTCAGAGAATGGTAGAAGATGACAGTTAAATAAGTTAGTGATAAATGAGTGATTCAGAGATGAAAAACCATAAAATGAATTTAATATCACAATGTTCCTGGCATGATCAAAGTCCACAATAAGCCCATGTGTGAGTGACAGAGACTTAAAATGGAGCCAATATATTCCTGTGGCCTTGACACTGAACCTTGTTGATTTCTGAAGATATATATGTCATCTAGTGCTTCCAACTAAACCATGGCTCTTAGTTCTGCTCTGCACACAGGTTATTTCTACCAGTTGATTGTGTCCTGGATCATATCAAATCAGGATGGTAAAATTAAACTCACTATCAGCTACCAGAAATGTCCTGTTCTTGTGTACTCTCCATTTCAAAGAATTGCATTGCTGCTTGCCAGAACATCCGAGCTAGGCATTTCTGAGTTATTGGCTCTTTCCTCTCTTGAACCTCTCTCACTTGCCTTCAGATGACCTGCTTGCCAACTTCTCTTTTCCTGTATTTATAACTCTTTTTCAATTCATACTGGCATTACCTTTATTGACACCTTCATAAGTCTTATAAGCAGGGAAGAACTATTTAGAATCCCAGCCCAGCTTCCTGCTAAAAGTGGTAAAGCATTTATATTTTATTTCATTACCTGCATAAAAAATGAGAATCTCTATCTTATATAGTACTCGTGAGGGTTACATGAGATAGTCTAGGTAAAATTCAGTACATCATTGATATTAGACACTCAGTTGAAGATAAACTTGAGTATCCATGTTCATCATCACTCCTCAGTTGGATTAGTGTCTAGCATATAGCACTGAACATATACGTATAATTACAGATAGTAAAATTTATATTAGTCTATTATGTTATAATCATGCTATATAATCTTTAGCATGTTTCCTAAATTGTTAGAAGTTCTCTCCTGATAATCTTCATCATAGTCTTCCTGCATCCAACTTATACACTAACTTTTCATTTTCCCATCTATTATCAGAATCAGCAAAAAAAAAAAAAATGCAAATATCATCTGCTTTGTGTTCCACAGTGTTCTCACCCACTAGATGGGTTTTTTTTGGACCTACGTAACTGACCTTCATCTCAGCTAGGCTTTAATTCCACTCCACCATAAACTTTCTTATACTAAAGTCAAGGAAAAATCTGTATTTCCCCCACACAGCAACAAACAGAAGCTTTTCTAGTTTGTGTCTCTATTAATTGCCTTCATCTCAATCTGACAAATGCTAGTACAGTGTTTAAATTCCAACAGAGAAAGCTACTACTTTTTAATAACCTTCTGTCTCCCCAAACAGAATTATATGTTTTCAACTTAATTACTACAATCTTCTCCTTATAGTCTGAAGTCCACTTTTAAAACTTAACTATGTATGTTTGAGTTATTAGGAAATTGCAGGAAATTTGAATGACTGACAAAGGGGTAGCTAGTGAATTGATAGACAATGTTATATATACCACATATATTTTTAATAATAAATCTACCTAAATTTATAATTTAATACAGTTGGGTCCCTTTTTTCCACAGTTTTACTTACTGTTGTATCGGTCATTCAGAGATCAACCTTGTTCTGAATGTATTAGTCATGAGAGAATATTTTGAGAGAGAGATGCAGTTAGTCAGGGAAGACAGCCACAACACATGCATACACTTTACAATGTACTGTTAGAGTTGTCCTATTAAATTGTTATTGTTCTTCTTATTGTGCCTAATTAATAATTTTTCTCCTAGATATGTATGTGCAGGAAAATCATATTTATAGTCATCATAATGGTACTATTTGTGGATTCAACCATCCACTGAGGTATTAGAGTAAGTCCCCCCATGGATCAGCAGGGGACGATTACACAGTTCTCATGCTTATGCTACACATTTCTCATATGTAGGATATGTGTATTCATGTGTATGAATGGTATAAAACTTGAGGCTTTTAAATAGTTATCACAGTTAATTCATAATGTGCTATGAGGTCAAATCATAGTTTGACCTCAGCCTAGGTTGTCTTTCTAAGAAACAGAATTTATACACTCAGTTTAAGTTATTACATGCAGGGTGTAGTGCTAAAAACAACAACAACAAAATAGCTCTGATTTTAAAAAATATATAAGCTCAAATTCCATTCCACCACTTACTGTTACATAATCTTGAACACGTTCCTTACATTGTCAGGGGTTCTTTTCCTATAAAATAAAAGTAATAATGGTACCCCCATAAAAATTACTGGAATCATTAGTTGAGGTAGTATGAGTTAAGCTTTATACTTAGATTGTACAAATATATATGACTTACAAGGTAATCATTGACTGCATCAATATGCTTAGAGAGAGAATAGGAACCAGAATTGTCATCACTAGAGCATGAGATATTCCTCATCTTTTAGGAATTCTAGAAATTCATGCTCACATCTCAGGTGGAAGAAGATGAGTTCAAGATTACATAATTCCAGGACATGCATTGACTTACCAGCTTCACTTCTCACTGGAGCCAATAGTGCTGGAAGTAATCCCATTGACATAGTCTCAGGTCTCTACAGTTTAATGGTTGCCACATTCAAAGAATACAAAGCGGTGACCTCCTGTGGATTATTACTAGTTACCCTAGTGTTGGTAGAATATATTTAAAAGGGTCATTTTATCATAAAAAAAATGATCTAGTGCTGTAGCTTTTGTTGGATAAAAAAGCTTGTTAAAAGTTGTTACCCAACTTTTATCTGGTTGCCAAGGGTAACTAATTGGAGGCAGTTCACTGATGGTCAAATTCTCTACAAAAGACTAAAAGGGAGCATCAATCCTTTGATTACATGTAGAATATGAAATTAATAAGTATTACTTGAAGATAATAAATGCATCTGCACATGTCTTATGATGAATAAGACATACATCTAAGAGAAAATTAAATATGGAAAATTTTGTAAAATGACTTACAGAAGTCATTGGTCATTATTTTGTCTGATTTCCATGAATAAAAGTATTAGTGTATGGTGAAACTTTTTCATCATAAAAGTTTTGCTTTGTGGACAGTGATATACTTAATCCATCATTAATATTCAGCTAATTACATTTGAATAAAAATGGGCTTTTGGTTCTCTCCATTATTACAAGAAATATCAGAACTGACCCAAAAGACCTTTCTACCACTACGCTCACCGATTCTCATCTGCAGACATCAACTCAGACCAATTGACAATACCTTGGGCTCTAATTATCTCTTAGGAATGCAGATTTCATACAGATGCCCTTAAAATTAAGAGCATTGAATATGAGTTGCTATATTAAAATGGACTTGCTTCTCTGTTTGGTTGATTATGAATGTTAAATATAGTGCCTGAATTATGATACAGAATTACCAGTACATGGAACCTAATGATGCTGTCAAGGCAACAGGCTGCCGTGTAAATACAGTTTCAGTTATAGAAAATGGGCAAGAGTTCAAGTGAAAATCAAAACAAGTTCTTCCGACTCCAGAAAAGTCCTCAAAGCACATCTGCTCTTAGTTGTTGACATCCATGGAATCATCTTCATTTCTTGTGGAGATATATTGTAGCTGAAAATACTACATCCATCTGACTCAAGAAGGGAGGGATAGATGAGCATTTGAATACAAATACTTTACTCATGCATAAGGATCTGGAGTATATGTCTACAGAGATATAGATCAGAAGTTTTGTCTTTTTATTATTTGCGATGTAGTTAATTTAGATAACCCATATGTATTTTATGTATTAAAATAGGAACTGGAAAAGTTAATATATTTGAATAAGTATACATTAAAGTTCTGACACAGCTAAAGTTTTAAATGATATTTAAAAATAAGCTTAAGCATATATAAAAGTACTTTTCTTTTCAAAACAATATTAAGTTAGCCAGGCATTTTTATTTAAATTGCTAAACAGAATGAAAATTAGCATATGTTAGCAGCTCTTGGTTTCTTGTTTTCTAAATTAAAACAAATCTGGAGTGAACAAAATTAACAATATGTTAAACATGGTTTCAGCTAATCTTCCTTAATCCCCTTTATTTTTGTTTCCTGTGAATGGTTTTAACAATTTTTACAAAATAGAAAGAAATGCAAATGTTAGTTTTGTCTGACAACTTTTACCCATTGCAAATGTTGTCTATTTTCAATGAAATTGAGATTACATCTCTAAGTGGAAATAAAAATGTTCAAACTCTTTTACCCTGAGTGTAGAAGCCAAACTGCCTGTGAATCTGTGATGAGTTTATCGATGCTCTTTTACAGCTTTTGCCAACAGGAGAAACTGCCAATGACCTTCCAGTCCTGCGTGTTCACCAAAGAGTGCCAAGTGTCGGAATGGTCAGAGTGGAGCCCCTGCTCAAAAGCCTGCCACGATGCCGCGTCCCCTAAAGGCTCTCGCGTGAGAACACGAACCATCAGGCAGTTTCCAATTGGCAGCGAGGAAGAGTGTCCAGAACTTGAGGAAAAAGAACTTTGCGTGCCTCAAGGAGATGGACTCACTCCCTGTGCCACGTAAGTAAATAAAGGAACTGCCCAGATCATATATTTGGCCTTCCAGATCAGATTCCTTCAGCCCTCTCACTCCAGGACAAGAGCAATTTGAGAACTCGGTGACTTTAATAAATTTAAAGTGGAAACATAAAATATCTTTTTACAAACACAGTACTGAACACAAACTGGTTTCATTGTCCATGAATATCTTCAACAAGTTGAAGTTACAAATATCTACAAAGTCTAGATTTTTAGCAGCAATTCTGTGTATTCTGTAATTGATGTTGGCAAGCATTTTCTGTCAAAGGGTAGAAAATAGACATATCAGACTTTACAGACCCTAGGCCTGGGTCAAAATGATTTACCTCAGCCATTCAAGCTATAGACATTATGTTAAAGGGTATGATCTAGAAAGAGTAACAGTTCATATCCCATCCTTGGACCCTACTTAGTCAACTCCCATTCTAAAAGGTAAAATATACCTTCAAAATATTGTTTTCTGCTATTTATTGAGCAAGGCCCATTAAAATTCATAGTTGTATATGTAAACCCTATCAAATAGAGTAAAATACTCTATCAAACTAAAAAACCTTAAAACTCCGTGAGGACAAGATTGTGTTTACTAATCATGGTCTTGTATTGCTTTTTAAGTCACCAGCATGTATCACAAGTTTATTAAATTCATGTAACATAAGACCAACTCTGAAATATTTGGCTTTGAAGCTAAATTTGTCCTTAAAATATCATTTCCAATATATTACTTTAATTACTCATGGTGATAAATACATTTCAGCTTAATGCAAATGTAGAATGTAATCTGAAGCAGATTAGTGGTTCTTAGTTTCTCAATAGCTAGTCATAAGCTTACTGAGATCTTCTCTGGAATACTGGAATATTCCAAATATGTAAGGAACACCCAAACAGCCTAAACATTAGAATCAATGCAGAGAAAAATCAACACTATTCCTGTCCTTATTTCAACAACAAGAAAATAGTGATGATTTAGACAAGATGTTCAATTCTGCAGCACTTTAGAATCAATTCTCCTTCTGATGTAGCAAGTGACTGAAAATTTCAAGGAGCCTCAGTTTCCTTCCATATTTTTCTCTTTGCACCCCAGACTTATGTGTTCTTC
Organism: Uropsilus gracilis; assembly: GCA_004024945.1. Lineage (NCBI taxonomy): Eukaryota > Metazoa > Chordata > Mammalia > Eulipotyphla > Talpidae > Uropsilus > Uropsilus gracilis. The sequence continues at coordinate 83,471 of PVHY01001021.1, read as the reverse complement.
TTTACATCAGACTCCAAGAAGTTGTAAGGATTTTAATCAGTGTTTTATGTCCTGTATCTCTTCTGTTGTCTTTGGATGGCTCCCCTCTTCTCAGATATTTGAGTACTATGAACAAAATAAAATATTTTTGAGTCTCTATCTTTTTAGAAGCAGAATGTGTAACTAAGTTATATTACAGGATAATCATTCCTTTCAAACAACTCAGAATGAACTAAATTAGAACTCCATCATATAAAAAATAATAATAAATTAATGAATGAACATTTTATCTCCCCTATTGGATGACATGTTTGGTTTTAATCTCGTTGCCCCCCCCTTCTCAAACATCAACTTTTCACATTTTTAGATTTGACCTGAATGTTTCATTCCTTTTAAAAACATGTGTCACAAGTGTTATTCCTTGCTGGCCTAGTTCTGCACCTGTCTTAAGCCACAAATCCCCACTTACAAAAATTAAAAATGGGCATGATGGTCAGCTTTACTGTCATGAAACTTTACCATTGACAAAGCAAAGCATATAGATCAGACATCTGAGGTTCCATTTAACCTTTCTGTCTAAATGAGATGAACATTAGCACATCCATCAGTACCTGTGTTGCCTGTTAATCTGATTACTAGGGTAGCATCTTGGTGAGAGTGACACAAAGTGCTACATGAGCCATTTGCTTTATGCTTTTAGAGTATCCATTTTCCTGGTGGTGGAGAAATGCCAGAACTTCCTATCTTCAGTGGCATTCAGAAGTGGCTATCTCCTTAAAGCAAGTGTTGGACTGACAATCCCCCGACATTTCTTTCACATCGTCATCTTGATGGTAGCTTTCATTTAGAATCACAGATCATCTTTCTTGTGTTCTGCTGATTAGAAACATCAGCTCTTTTCATCTTTCATCAGCACTCAGGGATGCTTAGGGCTATAGGGAAAAAAAATCTTTTTCTTGACAATAAAGAGAAAACTGAATTCTTATGTAATAATTTTTAATTCTGACACACAATTATAAATGTGATACCCTATAAAGCAGCAATTTTTGTACATCTTATTAAAGGAAAAGCAAATGTTTAGGACCATCATTGACAGAGTCAGTCCTCCTTTGTTTATATGCATCAAGAAAGATGAGCCTGAGTTCAGCTTAATTTTACATAAAATTTTGTTTTCAGGATTATGCTTTATTTTCATATTTACAAGTGATTTCCAGTAGTTGCCATTAAAATGGCAGCTAATAGAAATTTAGGGTGAACTAAATTTCACCCCTCTTTAATGAAATGCTACTGAGGATAAAAGAGAAGACATTGAAACTGATCATGCACCATAGCCCTGGTCTAGGATTGGCTCCAAAGGATTGTTTTAGATTCGTTTTTCTTAAATTGATGAAGGGTTTGGAGAAAAGTTTTATCCAATAAACACTGTTGCCACTGCTGCCATTTCTTTTTCTAGCTATGGCTGGAGAACTACAGAGTGGACAGAGTGTCGTGTAGACCCTCTGCTCAGTCAGCAGGACAAGAGACGGGCCAACCAGACGGCCCTCTGTGGAGGAGGAGTGCAGACGCGCGACGTGTACTGCGTGCAGACGAATGAAAACCTGCTCTCCCACCTAAGCTCCCCCAAGGACAAAGAAGGTAAACTATGTTTTGTTTTCTCCAAAATTCATGCATGGAACTGAGCATAGGATCATGCTGCAGGATAATATGCAACCGCTGGAGAAACGAGAAGACATATTCTTCTCACATTATGTTTGGAGTCCACCATGATGAACAGTAAAACAAATCATAGCTGTAAAAAAATAATACTGCTTCACCATTGGTCAATTATAATTTACCATCAAGTTTCTCTAAATTTTCTGTCTTTGTGACTTCTCTAAGTCAAAATTTAGCAGTTGTAATAATTTAAAAAGTAGAATAAAATTTCTTCTTGTAAGTCTAGACATAAACTGAAAGAATATACTCTAAAATCCAAATTTTCTTTTGTTTACAGAAGTAAAGTCTGCTCGTAAAAGCCCCCCATTTAGAGTTTCTAAGATGTTTGGGGGAAAAAATAAGGTGATTACAGTATTGTGGGAAAATTTGAATTTGGAATTAAATTAGTAAATACAACATAAAACTATGGTGAAAAAATCTTTAAACCAAAAGCACAAATTAAAAAAAAAAATGGAATAAATCGCATGTTTTGCCAGACATCACTAGGATTGGATTTTTTGTTTAAATCTCAGATTTGGGATCAGATGTTTGCAAAAAGATAAATGAGTACAAGATGATCAAGGATAAAAGTACATATATATGTATGCATATATATAGTTATATGTATATATATAATGTTATGTATTATGTTACTTTGAGAATCTCAAAATTATTGGGTCATTTTTATATTAGTAGCTCTTAATTCCCTACAAATGTGAATACATTCAAGCAGTGGCTTTAGCAAAGCCTCTTGCAGTCCATATAGCTGAGGAATCTTAATACTTCTATCTCTCATCCATTCAACATGATCAATTATTTGCCAACAGAGTTCCAAAAGTTGTGTAAGGAGTGCAGCATGCTATGCATTTTACTGGTTTTATACTATATATAGTGTGTCATGACATAGGACTTTTTGTAGAAGAGGCGGCATTTGACTGTGTTATATGAGTCAGGAAATCAAAAGGAAGTCTATTCCTGAAGGAAGAAATAGAATACATTAGAGCATACCATTAAATAAAATTATAAACAAAGAGAAAACTTGTCAGTAAAGGCAAGCATGTTGTATTTGGCAAGTTGTAGATAGGCCCGGACAGTACAAGACAGTGCAGTATAGGGTAGGATAGTGTAGGGTAGTAGACAGGGTGGGAGAGGAGAGGCTGTGACAAGATTTCACAATAAATCTATTTATTGGAAAGGGGAAAGAATTAGAATAAATACCTGAGTATTTACCAGCAAATGAAAGACTAATTGATAAGGGAGAATAACAAAAAAAAAAAAAAAATTTGAATAGCAATGACCAAAAATAAGAAAAGAGAGCAAAATGGGTGCTGTAGAAAACAAAGAGGAGGGAGCTCCTCTGCCTTCCCACAAAAAGAGTGGTACCAATGACCAGGAATTTATGGAAAAAAAGTGCTGGCTGAAGTTTTGCACTTGCAGTTTCCAAAATTTAATTGTTCTGTATTCCTTAACTTTACACAGCAAGTCAACTCATTTAGGAATCTAGCCTAGGGATACATTTTACTACTAATGTATCTTGAGGTTGTAAGGAAGTAGCATAAAACTCATAATGTCAGTACATTAATATTTTCCTGGCCACTTTAATGACTATATTTTTAACATTCTTAGGTGGATTTATTATAGCAGAGTAGTATAATTTCATTGCCAGGGGTAGATCAGTTTTTAGTTTCTGAATGTCAATTATGTCTTGTAAGTTATTACTTTGAAAAGATCCTTCAGCTTTCTGAATTGCAACTGGGTATCTTTTAAATCATTTTTCATTGAGTCACACCCCTGCCAAGTATTGCTGGGTACCAAAAATTAAAGTCATATAAAATATATCATTATTAATATTCACCTATTGGACAAAGCTAATAACAGTGAATACAGGACTAATTAATTCATCTAAAATTAATATTTATCATGTAAGCATATAACATGAATAACAGGATTTCATGTCCTTTCATGTCAAATATCAAAAAAAACTAATAAATCTCATAGTCTCAGCAATACAGTTGATTCTTTCTAAAAGTACAGCTAGTTTTTTTTTCTCGGAAAAATTAGACTAAATAAGTTTCTCCTAGAAACTTAACATTTGCCAATGAAAAACTAAATCCAGTACACCAAGATCCTTAGTATGACACATGAAAACTAATATATATGTGAATGGGGGACAGTAGTTAGACTGTGGTTGCAAAGTCCTTTTCAGTCTGTCTTTTAATAAATACAAAATAATGAAAGCTTACTTTTAAAAGTGCCTCCCTCCATCAATCCCAGTAAGAAAGTACTAATCTCAAGAATCTTGACTGTGTACCTAGTAACAACCTGCCCTGAATGCACTTTGTACTTAATATGAAGAACAAAGTTTCACTGTTGTTTTGCAGAGTAATGTTATCTATTCTAAATTACTTATTTTCAGAAGTAAGCAAGCTATTAAAAATACCTTAACTCAAAAAAGTAAGATTTCTTGATCAAAAATACTGAAAACGTGTGCTCTCAAATTTGCATAAACATCCTTGGTAACGCATATTGTGCAGAGGCAAGGTAATGACTCTTAGGAAAGCACAGAGCTGCATTGGTAGCATTATTCATTGGTATAATCACTACTATTTATTGACATTCTACACTGAGTCACAGAAATTCTACTTGGAGCCAACATATTTTTCAGAAATCAAAATATGTATTTATATGAAATACATAATGTAAAATGTACTATACATATTTTACCTGTATCACCTGAATTACACCATCAGAATCCACTATAAACAATAGGAAAAATATACTGTCTGATTGTAGAGAGTATCCACATTTTATTCCTATGTTGTTGCTGGACATAAATTCCTCGAATCCTGACAACCTTTCCCTCATAATATTCAGGTGAACAATATTTTTATTAGTCCTTAAATAAACAATGACATGTTCACTACTAAGAAGACTTAGTAGAAATATTCGACAATTTCTGTTCGGTTGGCTATTCAGAGTTCTAGTAGCTGTGAAGAATGTCCATTTTCTACTTTCATGAAATCTACCCTTATAGGAATCTGTCAGAAAGAAGTTTCCTCAGGGGGAGGTTTATAAGTATAAACTGCAAAGAGCTAATGAAAATGTTGTTAATCATTGGATACATGAACATGACTCATTTAGAAAAGCTCTAAGTGAAATTAAAATAGATTTTAACTAACTCAAGAAAGTCTTCCATCTGATATAGACTGAATCTACTTACATAGGCAAGACCAAAAGAATTGGTTATAAAATACCACAAAGTTCAGAGAAATTATTAAGAAATTAAGAACATTCTTTTGTTCTTCTATAGAAACTGTATCAAATGTTCTACATTGAAATATAGACAAGCTCTGTAGGATTTGATGTTTTAAGAAAGACATTCTGGATAAGAAAATATATGATGACATAAAATGAGATAAACCAGGAAAATTTGTTTGGCGGCTCAATGGAAAGAGGGACAGTGGGGAGGATAATTGAAATGTTGATGAATAGGTGGAAGGATGGAGAACTCTTGTTTTCCCATTTCCACAAAAAAAGGGAATGAAATAATCACCATTCTAAATGAAGTAAAAAGTCTTTGCCAATGTCTTTCTTTTATAGTTCCCACAAACTAGTCCCTTTAATCCAAAAGTATTTTGGAAAAAGAAAGCTAGTTATGGTGGTATTTTTCTTGATATTTAGAAAGTGATTTTGAAGACTAATATTGCAGTTTTCCTGTTAAACATTTTTGAAATAGCAGGAAGGTGAGACTATTTTATACCACATTTGAATCAGAAATGTATAGTATCAGAAATTTTCTGTACATTCCCTGATAATAGTCCTTAAACCTTCTGGAAAATAAAGTGATTTACTTTTACTTTCTATTTTCTAGAACTGTACCAAAGATATCCCATGAAATAAGTGATTTCATATTTTTTAGCTCTATAAAATTTACAGAGTGGCAAATTTTGAAAACATACATATTTTAAAGTTAATAACTTACATTTTATTCAGTAGAAACCATAATAATACAAAAGATAAAAAATGTTTGGATTTTCAAAGAACAGGCAACACAAATTGCTGGCGAGGATGTGGAGAGAAAGGAACACTACTACACTGCTGGTGGAAATGTAAACTAGTTCAACCACTATGGAAAGGGGTGTCGAAGACCCTCAAGCTAATGAAAATGGAACTACCATTTGACCCAGCAATTGTTCTTCTGGGAATCTACCCAAAAGAGACCTCCATGTGGGTACAAAAGGACACCTGTGCCCGGATGTTTACTGCAGCACAATTTATAATTGCAAGGTCATGGAAACAACCTAAATGCCCCCAAACAGAGGACTGGATGAAAAAATATGTGGTATATATATATATATATATATACACACACGATGGAATATTACTCACCAATTAAAAATGACAAATTTGACGACTTCATAACAACATGGATGCATTTGGAAGAAATCATATTAGCAGAAACAAGCCATAAAGAAAAAGACAGAAACCAAATGGTTTCACTAATGTATGGGATATAGTGAAAAAAAATAAAATAAAAGTCTTGAGGAAAGTCAGGACAAGCTAGGCACCAAAATGAAGCGCACAACTATGAACAAGAGGGAAAGGAGGGAAAGGGAGGGGAGGGACGGGGTGCAAATCCTTGAGATTAAAATGTTGTGAAATTTATATATAAATAAATTTTTAAAAATAATAGAATAAAATTTTAAAAAAGGTTTGGATTATAATGCCTTTGCTGAGATAAATTAATGTAGCTGTGAATAACTCACAATTAACCATATTTCTAGTATGACACTTTTGCTCCACTGTTAATGTTGTAAGTGAAGATGATCTAAATAATACTATAGAAACACTTTGGAATCAGTCTACCCTGTTGTGTAATGCTGTGATGTAAGTATGAAATAACTAAAACAGGAAATTTGTGAATGAATCTGATCCTTCTTGTTAGTCAGTTCTCTGAATATTATGTGAGAGAAATGGACTGTTATCTTACAAAATGTCTTTATGAGCAGTAGGTTATAAATGGAAAGTAATATACTGAGAGGTTTCAGTCACTGGGATAGAAGACGATATGGAACTTGCATGCCATGAGCTAAATTAAGCTGGTCAGCTAACTACTCCAGAAGTAACTTAGAATTTTCATGGAGAAAGTTTCACTAATGAAATAAAAGAAAATAGCCAACCAAAAAGACAATAAAAATATTAATATAATGAAGTAACTATAAATCATATAAACCTGAAAACAGTACTTGTATTACCTTTGACTCAATTGCTGTTTGGTAAATGTTTGTTGGTTGACTGTGAAATGATACGGTTTTCTTTTACAGTGCTTGAATTATTATCTCTTGAATGTTTCAAATATAAAATGGAAAATATTCTCCATTTTATCAGAGATTATTTTTAAGCACACTGTGCCCTTCACTCCTGAATAATTGACAATTCAAACCTCTGATATGAAGGAAAAATGATCTAGTTGCTAGATCAGATAACAAGAGAAAATTTTATACTTTGTTTCAATTGGGTGACTCACTTAAGAGAACTGGCTCTATATACCTATTTTGTCTTTTCTAATTATAATAGATGGCTTTAAAATCTTTTGAATTTTCATCTTGAGGCTACTTTCAAAAGAATCACAGACAGATCATCAGGAAACCTGCTTCCCATTTGTGCTTGGCTTTTGTATCTTTATACCATTACATAACTTTTTTTGCCTAAAAATAGCTATAAGAACTCATCTGTTCAGCAATATGGCAGAATAGAATGCTGAAAATCATCCTTATACCTAGCTACTAAGAACCCAATATTGTTTTCAGTGTTTTTAAGGACAGAAAAAATAACTTCTTTTCCTAAAATAAACAAGTGAGAGGGAACTGATGCAGTTATTCATAGGGAACAGCTGATACAGAGGAGAGGCATAGGGTAAAATAGGGATTAAGAGTGAAGCTGAAAAAGAACAGAGCATAAAGTTTTATCCAGAGAAAAATAATGAAAGTAGAAATGCCCAGTTTCAGTGGCATTTTTCAAAGAAATAAAACAAAAATTACTGAAATTTATATGGAACTCGGAAAGTCGCTGACTAACCAAAGCATTTCTAACAAAAACAAGAAAAAAGAATGAAGGAATTATACTTGTAGACTTCAAATTATAATACAAATCAAAACAGCATGGTATTGAATAAAAATAGATACATGGACCAATGGATTAGAAATGACCCAGAAAAATAAACCCACACATATATTGACAGCCTATGAAAAAAGGAACTAAGAATATAAATGGAAAATGGAAAGTCTCTTCAACAAATAGTATCAAGAAGTTTGGACAGCCACATGCAAAAGTCTGAAACTGGATCACTGTCTCACCCCATACACAAAAACTAACTTGAATGCATCAAAGACATAGATATAACACATACAAAACATGCTCCATAATATTGGTTTCACAGGTGTCTTTGTGAAGTCAACTAACTCCCTACAGGGGAATAAAAGCAAAAGTACATGAATGGATTAAAAACTTCTATGGCAGTGAATAAAATTATCCTTAAAACTGACATATCCGGCCAGGCATGGTGGCCCATACCTGTAAGCAGCAACCTAGGAAGCCACAGTTGGGGCCAGGGGTGGTGGTTTGAATCCTGCTGGGGGGCACGTAGTGAGACCTAGTTCCAAAAAATTATAGCTGGGCATGGTCGCATGCACCTTATAATCCCAGCTACCTGGGAAGCTGAGGCTGGGGATTGTGTGGTACCCTGGGCAACGTGAACCTAGGTTCCACAGGCAAAAATAGCAAGACCTGCTCTCAAAATCAAAACAAACCAAAACAAAAAACCAAAAACAAATAAACAAACAAAAAACAAAAAAAAACCTGACATGTCCTCCTGAATGGAAGAAAATATTTGATTATTGACATCTAACAACAGGCTAACATCCAAGATCTACAAAGAACTCATACAACTCAATACCTAACCAAAAAAGAGGTAGCATTTATATAGACACCATAGAGAAAACCTCATCATCACTTATCAGGGAAGGCAACTAAAAACCACAGTGAAGTCCCACCCCACCTATGAGAATGGCACATACCAAAAACTTCCAGAAACAAGTGTTGACTAGGATATGGAAAAAGGGTACCCCCACTCCACTCTGTTAGAGGGAAAGTTCAGCCCTTTACAGAAAGTAGTATAGAAGTTTCACAAAACATTAAAAATAGATCTATCATGTGAACTAGCAAGCCCAGATATCTACCTGAAAAGCAAAACCACTTATTCAAAGAAATACATGCATATCTATATTCACTGTAGCACTGTTTATAATAGCCAACCTACGGAAGCAATCTTTGTGCCCAAGGACAAGTGAGCACATCAAGAATATGTGTCATATATAAAAAATGAAATATATATATATATATATATATATATATATAGTGAACCATTGCTGTTTGTAACAATATGGATGGAATTATGCTTAGCAAATTAAGCTGGAAAGAAAAAAAATGCCAAATTGATTCATTCAATTGTGGAATATAGAGATACAAAGCAGTCAAGAACAAAACCTAGAAATTTGACTGCTAAACTCAGGCTTCTCAATGGAGAGGGAGAGGGTAAATAGAAAAGAAGGTAGGAGCACAATGGACTATGGTAGAGGATAACGTACTTGGTGGTGGGTATGGTATGGGAACATATGTCTTCAAGGTGTAGAATCCTTTATTTCTGAATCATATAAAGTGTTGTTACCAATGTTGCCTATATATATATATATTTTATATATATATATATATAAAAAACCCTTTGAAGTTAATGAAATAAAATAAATTTTATAAAGAATTCTATAAAGAGAAAAACTATTACTGCTACTTCACCAAACTTAAAAGGTTACATTATCAATATAATGTGAATAATGAAATTTATCTACAGAGACCCAAAATGGAAACAAGTCAGACTCTTCTCATAGTGAAATAAACACAAACTCCTAAAATTTCCAATCATGAGCCATTCTCATACTAATTTAAGTTTAAATTTTGTGATATTTACATGAGCCCAAAAACCACAAAATTGAGAAATTGCTGTTAGAAATGGTATCAGTGGTATTATACAAGTGCATGATATAAGCAAAACAAAATCTCCAAAGAGAATATCTTAATCTAAGTCACAAATAAACCAGATGAACTGCACCATTGAAAATTACAGGTTGCAAGAGAAAAAAATAATAATTAATATGATTGAAAATGCCTAAGAAACAGTAAGGCTAGACTCACAAGACTAACTAAACTAGAAATAATAAATACAAAGCATAATATACATGCTAACATGTATTAAATCTTGTAAAAAAAATCAAATATAATGTATCAAAATCAAAACACCAGATAATTTTAAAATAAAATGTAAATTCTAGAAATGAAAGAATAGTTTTATTGGAAATAATGGGTAATTAGATTAAAATAAATAGTTAATAGTAACTGAAGACAAATACAAGAAAGTTATTCAAAATGTAACATAGAAAATAAGTGAGGACATAAGCAAAATTTTAAAAGAAAGTTTAGAATGAGAATAGTAAAATGGAGATTCAGTTTCTAGAATTGCTGAAAGACAAGATTGTACAGAATAAAGAAAACCAATTTCCAAGTAGGAAATTGGTACACTTACATACAATGTGGTGATTTTCAGCTCATCAACCATAAAGATATTTTAAAAGGAATAGAAAGAATAAAAACCATTAACTACAAATGAATTTACAGTGAAACTCTCATCAGCTACAAAAAAGCAAAATAACAAAAAATGATATAATTATCTCTAATAAAACCTCTTTGAAAGAACTATTCAGTGATAATGTTCAGGAAGAATAAAATTGTATCCAGAAAGAGAAGAATTCAAGATCTGCAAAGAATTTGGAATACACCTGGGTAATCTAAGCAAGCCTCAACCTATGTGAAGCAATATTAATAATTTCCGTGATGAAAACACTGTTAATTATGAGAAACAATATATGATAGAAGAAAATGATGATGAGCACATTGTCAAAGGGAAGAATTACTAAACATCCTTATAAATTTTCATGAATGTTAGTAATTTAAATAGTAAGTAAAATACGCATTTACTTTAATAATTATAAGTATATAGCTATATATTCATGCATTATAAGATGATGTAAGTAGCCATTAAAGTATATGCTATACTTCTCTATATGAATGTACTTCGCAATCTAACAGAAGTAAAAGGGGTTAAATAAAATGTAATAAAAAGTACTAAATAAGAAAAAAAATTAATTCTTCCTACATAGATTCTGTAATATCAAATCAGAAAGATAAGAAATGTGATTTTAAAATATCAGAACTAAGGATTATTACAGAAAATCATTTTGTTGTTATCATTGCTGCATCTCTGAATTCAATCAACTGTATTATAAATATTCAGTGATCAAATTTAAATCACGGGTTACATAGTCCAAACACTCACTTCTATTGGCAAATACATAAACACACAGAACACAAAATAATTTCATCAACAACAAAATACTGATGAAAATTATTTCATCAGAGAAATAGCATGAGATTGACTTAAATTATATGTATGTACCATTTCAAACTTTTCAGATTGGATTGTTTGATAATTTAAATGGCATTTGATAGAAAATTTCCTTGTATTATAAAAATGCCCAGAATTTTCCCCAATATTTTTATACAGGATAATCTCCACAAACATACAATTCAGTAAAAACATGCTGTCAAATTGATACTGTTCCATGAAGTATGAAAATGATAGCAAACTTTTAAAATTGAAGGGGAAGAGCATATGGAAATTCATGAGTATTTCAAACTTATCTCCCTTTCTGTCTAGCTTTCTAGGTTTGCTAAAAAGGAAGACAAATGACATTGGTGAAGAAATTATTACTCAAAGAAGATAATAAAAATCATTATGTATATAGATGTATTGGACAAAGCAATGGATGGCATTCTTATAAAATATGTGGGTGTTAGATAATAAGGATAAAACATGTTGGACAATAATTGCATGACTCAAAAAGATATTGCTAGGCTAGAAACTGAAAATTCTCCAAAACTGTGAAGTTTAATAATGAAATATTCACAAATACCTACACTAAACTACAAATAATAATAATAAACTAAAAATAATAGTAAATAAACTAAAATAATAGTAATGGTGATAGTATGAATACAGTGACAATATTGAGCCTCCTTGTCAAAACATAATGTTTGGTTGGTTGTTGTAAAGATTTAGAGCTCTGTGGGGAAAAACAGTTGGAATCAGTGACAATAGTAAACTCATTCTGTGTTCTCCCAAGTGCTACTCTTCTGCACATTAATTGCAGCCTAACTGAAGGCTAAAAATTTAGACATTTATTCCTTTTTTATTTCTTCATTCCTCAATACAAATGAAATGCTCATTGGTATTAGTCTTTAGTATTAATGAAATACTAATTTTCATTAGTGTTGCCTCATTTATTGAGCAACTATTAAATTGGATTGCTGGTTTAGATATTGAAGATAGAATATTTTTTTAAAAAGGCTACATGATACTTGTTCTCAGGGCACATACAGACCAATCGTAGTTTTTTATTTAATCTTCATTTGCTACAAGTTTAGAATGAAATCTCTACAAGTCTTATGGCTAGAGACTATTACAGACCTGCTCTTCCCAGGTCCAGTCAGTTAAACTCTGAAAGTAGTCTACAGCTGTCATTCCATCCTTAGTATAGTCACCAGGGGAAATGTTTATATGGAAAGCATATATCCTCAAAATATAGCTTAAGAGCCATGCACAGTGGCTCGTGCCTGTAAGCTTCAGCCCATGAAGAATCCAGGGCTAGGGATCGCGGGTCAACTCTCGCCTGGGGCCTGTAGCGAGACCTAGTTCCAAAAAAATAGCTGGTGTGGTGGTGCACGCCTGTAATCCCCGCTACCTGGGAAGCTGAGACTGGGGATTGCTTGAGTCTGTGGTACCCTGGGCAACGTGAGCCTGCGGTTCCACGGGCAAAAATAGTGAGACCTATTCTCTCTCTCTCTCTCTCTCTCTCTCTCTCTCTCTCTCTCTCTCTCTCTCTCTCTGTATATATATAGCTTAAGAATCATCTGACTGTTTCAAGAAAATGTTCCTAGATGCTCTCTGGATTGTGAGAATCTGGAATGGGTACAGGAATCTCTGTGTTTTGATTAGTACCATCAGTGTATATAATCAAGATTTGCTTTTATGTAAATTTAATGGGAATCCTTTCAAAGGACATTTCTAAAACTTGGGGAGAGGTTAGAGTGGAGTCAGGGAACTCCAGGTTTTCTGAATCCTAAATTATGCAAAATTTAATGAACCCTTATTAGCAAAAAAGTTCTAAGCACAAGATCTTTGAAGTCTTTGCTGGTGGTCTATGAGAATCCTGAATCTTAAACTCCCTGGTCATCTCCCCTCCTAATTCTAACTGGTTATTGAAGTTCTCTTTACTGTAGTTCTATAGGAGAGACTAGGAAGAATTTTCACTTCTAACACTGGTATTATTTACATGCATTGAGCCCTCATTTTAGGTCCCTGAGCTGCACATCTTTAGAAAAACACTTTACTTGCTTGTGGTAATTAAGCAAGGAAGATGTAAGAGAACATCAAAGAGTCAGATGCTGTTTTATCTTTATTCCTGCAATGTGAGATGGAAAGAAGCCGTAGCATTTAGTCAAGAGCCTTCCATTAATAAAAGAAAGATGGTGGATAAAATGTAGCAAAGACACTATCAAGTGTCTTTGGTATGTGTGCTTTTTGTAACCTTTAAGCACTTACTACATCTAGTCCATTGTAGATGAATGATAGCACCAGGAGGAATTTTGAAATGAGCATTCAGGGAAGTTCACTGGTGAATGAATAGCATTTTCTCAGAGGTACTCTTGCTATCTAAGAATGTAAAAGAAATGGTTTGTGGCTGGCTGTTCACTGCTCTGCTGATGATTGCTCAATAGGGAGTAGCTACTCTCTCCCGTGTTAACAGGAGTACAAACTACATTGTGGAACTCATTAATATTTATTCCTTCTAAAAGCAGTAGGCAATAAAAAGGGAAATAAAGTAGGAGAATAGCAGTAGGGAATGAAAACCATAACAGATTCATCTTTGAGAAGTTCCACCATATATTGCATACAAAAAAAATTCAAAATACAAGATTCTTCACTAGTCTTGGTCTTAAACCTACTAAAAAATACCTCTTATCAGTAAACTAATTGATGGGAAAAAAATGGATATTGAAAATAGCTGAAGAATTCAAATTAGCCATTCATAGTCTTGTAATTAAATGCATTTTTATGTGCCAATTTACAATTTTGCATTTCGACATTCAGCCAAGCTACATGTACTCAAAATCAGTCTGTCCAATACTTGTTTGTGAACAAGAACTTTCTCTACATTAAGAATCACCTACCTACAGAGACCAGAGACTACTCAGTTTGTTTGCTTGTGACTACTTTATTTCCTGTTTTGAAATACCTTCAACCATCATCTATCCAAATAGCTCTTCTTGTTCCAGAGTATTTTTTACTTTATAAGACCTCAATAACCTTTCTTCATTAAAGGCCTACAGCCTTAATATACTGTTTTATACAATTTACCATTTGATATCATACAATGCTATACTTTTATGATTGTCTCATGAATATTCAAGGCAGCTTCCCAAGATTTTAAATTTCTGAGAGTGGGCAGGGTGTTTTCTCTACTCCCACCGTCCACCCAGACTTCTTTAGCATAATCTTCTATTCTTTAGCAGCGATCTAGATGTATTTGCTAATTTTTCCCTTTAGAAATATCTTTTAGAAAGAGAGAAAACATGTCAGTCAGAAGATATTGGCTTTTTGTACAATTTTATTTCAGATTAATGTGTATGTTTCACTTCATTCTTTTTTCTTTTCACCTCATCTTCCTTTCCTTTGCAAAGATTTAATGAGTTAGTATGTGTAAAACACATCCTGGCATAAGACTTTGCACTTACTGTATGTTGGGCAATATATAATTATTTATGAGTTTGCTTTTCTGGTTAAAAGAGAAAAATAATTTTTAAAATAGTTTTCTCTAGACCTTTTGCATCAAGTAAAGGTATAATTGTATACTGGCCTTGCTATTTGAGGAACATAACAGGATGCATAATTCATGGAGTCTTTTTAAAATACGTCCTAAAATCCTACTGTGTACTTACATTTTACATGAGATTGCATCTTTCTTGAAAAAGTAAGCTTTTTCCAAAGCTTTTATTTTGTAATATTCTAAAGTAAAAAGAAATAAAATTAATACCACTGCTGCAGTTATGGGAGACAAAGTAATTGCAGCTTCCTTTACTTTGTGATTCTGAACCCTTGAGAAGTATAAGCCTCTCAGTCCCTTGCCAAAGATTTCTGAAAGAAATCTTTTTCAGTAACTCTGGGATTGTTTGGTTGCTCTAAAAAGAACACTCTTTAGCATTTTTCAGCCTTCTATTACACAGGGATTCAGGCATTCCTAAAATTTATTTAAATAATTTATTTAAAATCTCCATTAAACAGCACTATACCTAGGAAACATTTTTTGCTCTTATGAAATTGATACTAATGAATTGACACAAGAAAAAAAAAGAATATTTGGAAGAGTATTGTTGCTTTTCATAATCACAGCTAGGTCTGGTTAGAAAGCTTTGCAATAATTAAGCCCCCCTATTCTTCCTCTTAGGAATTTCCAAATGTGCTTTTAAAATGAAGCCTGCTTTTCACTAAGAAAGTCCTTGAACTGTTTCTTAATGCCTTCCAAAAGTTTATAGCAGAGGGAGTAAGCAAGGAAAGGAACAGACTGTGCTAGACAGTATTTTCCCATTAGTGCATGGGGATGATTTTTCCAAATATGCTGTGGTAGTAAGTGACAGAATATGGACCACAAGTCAGTTTTTCCACTCAAAATCTAAAAATCATGCAGTCACACTCCCCTGCTTTGTGAATTTAAAATAAATGCACTGACTTTTTAGTGGCTGTCAATTACTTTATCAAAATCGTCATAATTACTTGTATCATGCAAAGTATCTGATCACAGTGTTAAAAAATAAACCAAAATGCTGAGATGTAACTTTTATTACAGAAAATAGAAGGACTACTACACAGAACGTAAGACCTTTCATTGTATTAAACTCAATTAAGAAATTCATTTAGTGAGCTGTTTCAAAAGTCAGTGTAGAAACTTCCCCTTAATTATTTAAATAAGTTTTATTTGGACAATAAGGAATTACAGATCTTGTTGGTCAAGTATTCCTGATTAATAACAATTTAATATAGTTCAACTGAACAGATTCCTCTTCTGCATTGCATCACATCACATGGTGTGAACTTCTCTCTATTTCAGACACTCCAGTTTCAGAACCAACCTTTTAACTACCAACTTTGAACTCTAGTCAGATTCCATGTGAACAGTGTGCATTTGTGTTCTACGAGAGGTGTTGTAGAGAGGGCACTGATTTTCTTCTATCAAGTCATGTAAATTTCCCCATAGTTCATATTCTTTATGAGAATATAGCTTATATTGATGGCTTGAGAATGACTTGTATTCATCAAGTAGTTTATTTTCCTGCCCATACTTAGAAATCTACATTCAATGATGTGATTTTTAGTATTTACTATTTCCTATTTTGTTTTATGTAAAGACAGGTGATAAAGATAAAGTAATTATAAGGATAAGGACAGGAAATATGGCACCAAGGAAAAAATGCTGATATCAAGCCAATAGCAAGTAAAATAAAGAAACTTTGTAAGATGTGTGCAGTAAGATTCTTCGCATTTCCTGAAGTAGAAGTTTTGGTTCTAAGTTTGTAGTAGTCAATGCAAAGAGGAAGCCTGCATCAATTGAGAAGTTCACAGTGTCCTTTAGATAACAGAAGCAAGTTGTAAGGAAAAAACCAAAAATTTCTGGTTTTTGACCATAAAGAAAGTTCACCAATGGACCTTCATAAAGGGGACACCATTTTTTTTTTTTTACTGCAGCCTCACTAATATCTATATAATAAAGACCATGAATTTTATAAGGAAGCTTTTTTTCTTTAAGCAGTTTTCTTTACTGTAAGCTACTCTCAGTACATGAAAAGTATAATACAGGAAAGACACAAACAGTTGTGGTTAATGTCAAATTATAAGGATTTATAGGGGTAGAGTTCAGTATCTGAATGAATGGATACACAGCTGTTCCCTCAGATATCTTCTTCAACGGTTTGATAGATATTGAGTGGCAGAGAGTTCCCTTCTACCCTCTGACAGAAGGAGCTAGTGTATTTCTATTCTGGTTGCTACTTTCATGCCATTAAATACAGAGACACATTTTCTAACCATTGTCTAGATGAGGATAGGATTAGCATCCTTAAATGAAAATTGAAAGGCTTGACAAACACATAATCTTGAATAAAATATTTTCTGTTTCTAATGGAGGGACAAGCCCAGGTCTCAATATATGCAAACAAAGAAAAGGTTGCAATACAGATCAGGGAAAATCAGAGATACTTAAATTTATTCCATATCTCGTAACATAGCAAAAATCTGAAGCAGATGCAAGATAGACTCAACATCAACAATAATGCCATTTCTTAAAGAAGACATTTATCTTTCTGATATGTCATCAAGATTAAAATGATTTCTAAGTATAGATCTATGGAACTAAGTGGATTAACTTAAAATAGTATGATAATGACATGGAGAATTAGGGAGATGATAAGTGTTTACTACATATACGGCACTGTTCAGCTTTAAGTTTATTTGCTTGTTTGACCTGTACTTCAAATTTACTCAGTAGATGATCATGTTATAGAAAGGTTAAATAATTTTTCCAAGACATACAGCTGGTAAATATCCCAGAGTAGTGAAACAAAGAAGTCTAGCTCCTGAATCCTTAGTCCTAACCACTATGCCTTGGAGTTAGATTTATTAATTGTTAGCCAGTGTGATACTGGGAAAAGTTACCTCCCCTCTTAATTAGGTTGGTTTTAGAATTCCTTATTTTAAATAGTAATTAAGTCTGAGACCTTATGTACATTAAGTTATTTATATTTAATAAAATAACTACGCAGTTATAATTTTCATGTTTCTATTTTCAATGGCAGAAAAAAAATCATAATTCCTTCAACCCATATTTACTGACATGAAAGGTACTCAGCAAATATTGGTTGAATAAGTGCTGAAAGTAGAGAAGTAGACAAGACAAACTAGAGCAGATACTGAAAGTGACAAGTGAACAACATAAATAAAAGTCCTTAATCACAGAATTTGTATTTTAATGGAAAGACTAAGCCTATAAGAAAATTTAAAAAATTATCAGATGGCAATAACTGCTATGAAGAGAGTAAAAGTAGGGTGACGTGAGAATGACTGCAATGTGACATTATTTGGGTCACGAGGATCTTTGGTGTTTGTGGCTTCCAAAATTTATGTGTCTAGCCAAACACTCTTCTCTGAGAGGCAAACTCATCTCTTGTTCCTCCATCTCCAATCATAACACTGAGGAGTGCTTTGTTCCCCTCTACCACTATTGCAATAGCAGAATGAATCAGTTTTAAAACATCAGAGTTCATCCACTTGAAGAGTTAGAATAAGCTCTGTGATCTGTTGAATAGATCAATTTTTTAAAATCTCATAAGTTGCTTAGAGAGAAAAAATTAGTTTCCAATGAGATGACTTAAAATAAATGTTAAGTAAATATTTGTTGAATAAATGAATAAATTAATTTGGTAATGACCCGCAAGGGTTGATACATATGATTGCCAAATAATTGTGAATCTGGGGAAAAAATGTATTCCTTTGATAGAAGGATGAGTGAGTGTTTTAAGATATGTATATTTAGAAAAAAGATCATAAAGCCTATTAAGTAAATATTTTATATCTGCAGGAAAGTTAACACACTGTTAGGCTGCTTCTTACAGCCATGACCAAGTAATTAGAACTGCCTCGATAAGAATAACTATACCATTAAGACAAATTGGTAAAATAACTGTTTATACATGTCCAAAGAAAGTAGCAGAAAACTGGCCACATTTCTGAGGTAGTCACTTCTGATTTCCCCTGAAGGGTCTTTGTCAACACAGAGCAAGAAATGAGGACAAGAATGATATCAACCTGAAAAAAAGGAATAAGAAATCTAAGTTCCAGGCTTCTTTGGTGACTGAAGATCTCCAGGCAGGGTAGAGATATGGGACTCTTCATTGTCCAAGAGTCTGTGTGGGAACCCCATCAAAGGGGGTTACATCAAGGGGATACATTCAAGGCTGCATTGCCTCAGTGAGGGCTAAGACTGAAAACTAGCAGAGCGCCTGTACTGCAAAGCCTAGTGCTGAAATATGATAATGATAATAGAGGTGGTGCTGGAAGATGTCAGAGTGCCAAGCATGTCAGGCCTCAGGAAGATCTTGGTTTTGGAGTAAAGTTCACATTGGCACATCCAAATCCAAATATGAAGCAGACAGGCCTAACAAAATAACCAAATCAGAAGGATCAAGAAGATATGTCAGCAATTTAACAGGCAGAACAAAATACATAAAGGAAGGTAACATAATCCAGACTCTCTAAAATTTATCATTCACAAACTACACAATAAAATATGACTCCAATCCCCCCCACAAAAAATAGAGATTCAATGTCAAAAAAAAAAAAAAATTCAGTCAGTAGAAAAATACCTTGAGATGGTCCAGATGTTAGAATTAGCAGAAAAGGAACATATTCATATATTCAATGATATTTAAAAAAAAAAAGATTTTCTGGAAAAATAAACAGATGGGGCTATGTAAAGAGAAAGAGATTTAAACCAGGAAATTTAAGAATGCAAAAAACCTGCAATAAAATTCACTGAGTGGGCTTAGCAGATGGAGATTAAAAAAAAAAAAGCGAATCTTAAAGATGAATCAATCAATAGAAATCATTGGGTCTAAGTAGAAGAAAGGCTTATTGATTTTGAAGATGAATCAATAGAAATTATCTGAAAAAAACAAGATAGAAGAATTGAACATTGTCTCAGTGACTGATGAAATATTATCAAAGTAACTATGTATTGAAGATGCTACAGAGAAAAATGAAAGAATAATCTAACAGAAAATGTATTTGAAGAAACAGTGGTCAAAAATTCTCAATTAACTTACAGATCTAGGAAGTTCAGCAAATCCAACCAGATAAATGTAGACACAACAGTAAAAATACATCCACTTAAGTTCATTGCAATATGTTAAATAGGAAAAATGGAAATTTCTATGTCTAACAATAAGAATCTATTTAAACATAATGGCAAACTGATGGAAATATGCAAACTGATGGAAACTAAAGATAAACTTCTTAAATAGACCCTAGGAAAAAACACATGGTACATGTGTTTATTAAGTTCCCAGGGTCTATTTAACTGTGTGAACATCTCTTTGTATAACTCCATATATATATATATATATATATATATATATATATGAATATATATATGAATAATGACAACCAATGAGAATTAAAATATAATTTCAATTATAGAGACAGCAAAGCATCCCAAGAATGGATGGCCAAAAGCTTATACAATTTCCGAAATAATATTTCTCTTGGAAAAAGGCTGTCAAATTTCTAATATCCCATGAAAATATCATTCAACATTGAGTATAGTAGACTATTCAGAGAAATGTAGAGACAGAGCACCTGGGTTATGTGTTGTTGGACAGCCTTGTTTCTCTCTTAAACTATGTTCCCTGGAAACTGGGATAATAAAATTTGAGAAATTCATTAATGAAAGAGAATGTGTATTTAAAATAAAAGAATCTGTACTGCACATGGAACCATGCCAGGCAAAATTAATAGCTCAATAAGTCTGATTTAAAATAATGGAGGCCATGATTCAGAATAGATGTTCCCTAACCAAGTAGTATACAGTTAAACTGTGGAGTTATACAAAGACATGTTCACACAGTTAAATAGACCCTGGGAACTTAATAAGCTTCAGACCCCAGTTCTCTGCATTCCTCCAGAATAGTGTCCTGATGTCCTTTTGGATAAATAATGAATCTGTGAATCTTCTACCATTTCCTCAGTTCCAGAGATGGAGCCTTTGGTGGAAGCAAAACACATAATCTTCAGGAAAAAGGAGTTTTCTTTATCATATTTGTGCCTTCTCACAGTGTTTGGTGCTTATTATTTACATATGTTTATACACAAACCATATGACATATGATTATATGGACATATGGTCATGACATATGGTCGTTTATGGTTTATGTGAATGTGGGCTCTCGACTGAACACATTCAGCTGATTGCTTTGGAAACCTTTCCCTGATCAATGAGGCATGAAGAAAAGCTTAGCCCAGAGAGTCCTCTCCAATGTCAGACAAAAATTATCCTGACTTGAGATCACAGGATAACAAAATAAATACATTTAAGATGAATTCCTACTTTTGGATCCTCTAAATAGTCTAAAAGTTCTTATCAAGTTTTATCCCACTTGGACCCTTGTCTGGACATAACCAGAGGCATAAAGCTCCCACCCCCTTTTTCCTTCTGGCCTGGGTGGTAATGATGACATTTTTATCTTCACAGTCAATGATGGTTTACATCAATGGATTTGAGAACATGTCACTCTTCTCATATGTTTTGATGGAATATAATATTTTAAAGGTCACTTTTTCAGTAATACTTGGGAAACACTGACACTGCAATCAATGAAAAATAGTTGAATTGAGTGAAACGAGAAGAACCCATTCCACATTATTTTATGTTCCCTCCTTTATGCCATCAAGAATAAAAAATCTGAAATATATAAAAACAAGGAATTAAGACTAATAACTATAGAGATTAGATATAGCATTTTTAACTTTCAAAAGAAATTTAGAGAAATATGTGTAATGTAATATTTAAAATATCATTAATGAAAAACATTGTAAAGTGAATAAGACTTTTTATAAAAAAGGTAAGGTAGAAATTGACAAAAATGTATAATATATAAATAAAGACTAATGAGTGAAAAATCTGAGCTAATGTAAAAGGAATTCACTAAAATTAATGAAAATTCAACTCAGAATGGTATAATGTTTGAACATACAGATGTAAACTGATACAGACACTATGGAAAACTGTCTGGAGTTTCCCTCAGAAAAGAACTGCTATATGACCCAGCAATAATCCCACTGTTATGTATATGTCTAAAGAAACAAAATATTTATCTCAAATATCTGTATGCCCACATTCTTGTAGTATTATTTACAATAACTAAGGTATGAAAACAACCTAAGTGTCCATCAACAGATGAGTAGTAAAGAAAATGCAGCATATACATATATACACACACACAATAATATGCTAAGTAAAATTAGCCAGATAGAGAAAGATGAAAATGGCAGGGTTTCACTTAAATTAGAAATCATTTTTGTAATAAACATAAAAACAGAGTTTTATAATCATAGAAAAAGAGTTTAGAAAAGGAGGTGGTTGCCAGGTATCCTAGATTCAGAGGAAATAGGGAAAGGTTGGTTAAAAGATTCAAACTCTCAGCTATAAGATAAGCAAGTCTGAGTATCAAATTTATGACATGATGAATGTGATAACCCTGTATAGTATTATTGCTATGAGGTTAGAATTAAATGTTCTCCCAAAAAAAAAAAAAATCCCAAAATTGTAAAAATGTGAGATAATGGATGTGAAAATTAACTAAATTTTGGGATGGCAATCTTTTCAGAGTGTGCCTATATATCAAATCATCACATTCTACACTTTAAATATCTTACATTTAAAAGTAAGAAATTTTTTTAAGTAATAATAGCAATGACCAACCAACATTAAGTAAAAAGGATAAAATGTATAAGGAGAATTTTTTTCAAGGCAAAATTTAAAGACTTCAGAGAAAGGATATAAAAGAATAGGAAACCCTCAGAGCTGGGGTGAGCAAACAGTGTAGAAAAGGTGTGGCTTGTGGTAAATTCCAGGCTAAGTTAATAGCTCCCTCACAGCAGCTTGCCCTAAAACTATTACCTAGTTCAGTACATCTGGGAGAAGAAGCTAGGCAGTGGTAGTTTTTAAATGTATCTTGGTAATTCCCACATACAACCAACGCTGAGAATTAATGCTCTATCTGAAGTGAAAGTCAAGGATGCAGAAAGCAGTGAAGTTTCTTTCTAGGGCAATGGAACCTTCAGACTAGAGGATAATTTTGCTTCACTTCATAAGTCAAGGCTCAAGATACCTAAAACCAAACAGCCTAGAACTGATGCTCTGAGTTAAACAATCTGCTTCAGGGATCTTTCCTTATTGGGTCTTCTCTCCCTTTCTGTCAATTTTATCTCCTTTTGCCAGAAATGCAGCTTTATTGACCCACAAAAATGAATCTGGGAGATCACCAATATCACAATTCCAGAATGATTTCCTGGTGAGATTTGAGACCTGCAGTGACAGAATTTTTATAGTCTCTAGTGTATTTTCCAATCGGTTGTGTTCTAAAGAATATAGCAAAGTTTGGGGGAAGAATTCAGACTTAGCTTATATACTCTTGTAAATAGACATGTGAATTTAGCTTTAGAAAAATCCAGGAGGAAGTATATCACCAACAGAATGAAGATAAAAATTTTAATAGCTCTACAGTGAGACAGTAGCCAGCAATTCTTCACCCAAGTGCATGCACTTCTATGTGAAATGTGCATGATATTTTCTAAAAGGTAAGCATTTACTGCCATAGTGTTACAGCATCCTGCAGTTAACTTGAGCTCTAATCCTGAATAGCTGAGTTTCTCAAAGGGTGGTTTGAGCATTACTTTGCATCAGAATCAGCTAAAGTGCTTCTTAAAAATCCATATTCTTAAATTATTCCTGGATTTCCATCCAAATGAAGTGAATCAGAATTTCTGAGCACAGTACCATTGACACTGCTTCATTCGGAATGACTGTAGAGTTGAGACTGGGGAATAAAGGGGCTAGGGTATATATGGGGTATGATAAAGGGACTGGGGTACTCTGTTCCCAGGTGGGGTGTGGTGTGGTGATGTTCATCTGAATGATAGGGTGTGCCCCCCCCCCCCATTGTCTCCTGTTTAAGATTGCAGATTTCAAGGACAGGTAATGTTAAAATGGGGGAATGACCTTAGCTGGAATTTCCCTTCAGGGGAATGCAGGGGGAAGAAAGAAGTGAAATAGTGGTAAGGACCCACGAGTGGAAAGTTTAAACTGTGTTTTAAAGTTTTTCTTTTCTGCAGTTTTTGGAGCTGAAAGCAGAGAGCAGTTGGCTGGCTTTTGCATATCAATGGTAAAGGTGATCAGTAAAAATGCTAATGAAGAGTGTGTAGCCTGCTTTGTAGAGAGTAGCAGGCAGATAGCTGTATCCAGTTAAGGTTAAAGGTAATTGCAAAGGAACTGCTTGTAGCCTGCTTTAGAAAAAGAAGCAAGCAGATAGGGGTAAACAGTTAAGTAAAGTCAGAAAATCTCTTTTTACCCACTTTCATGAGGAGTTGTGAACCTGTTCCCCTGAATCACATGCAGTACTGTAAACCAGAGTTACTTTTTCATAAAAGGTCTTGCAGTGCCCCAAATAACTGCATCGTGCTGAAAATTGAGAAGGCCTGTTGTCAGGGTCAGCATGGACAGGACAGTCATGAGCCTGCTCCAAAGACACAGGAGCCACTGATTGCATCACATTCTAGAAAAGCTCTAATGGTGCATAAGTTTTCCCAAAAGGTGATTCTGTGACTCAGCAATGTTTGATCTTTAACATGTGTGTTAAGAAACAAACTAGCATTTAATTCCAGAAATGTGACTGCTGTTTCTTATCATGTAAGTGGGGTTAACATTAACCTTTGGATATATGGAAGTATTTATGACAAACCCAGCAATTTCATCCTGATTCTTCAATTCACCCAGCAGCTACAGGAGCGAGTAGAGAGCTGGAAGTAGAGCAGGGCAGGGTAGAGATAGCCAGATGGGGAAAAGAAACTGGAGATTTCTGTCAATTAAAAATGTGTATCTGACACAGGATCCTGAACTCCTGAAAGGCAATGGAAAAAAGCAGACTTGTCACAATCTCTTGATCTCACAAGAGGTCAAGGAAAAGGAGAAATGGTACAATGACAGCCAAAGTGTAGATATCAGTTGCTTACATCAAAATCTTTAGGGTCATTCTTGACTCTTCCTTTATTCCCACAACCAACTGCTCAGGAAATTCTTCTGACTCTCCATTCATTTCACCTCCACTTCGCCTCCTGTGCTAAACTACTGTTTCTTGTCTGAATTATTGGAATGGCCTCCTAATAGATGCCCTTTGTCCTACCACCACTGATTCTTTATACAGTCCAGAACAGTAGTGATAAACCTCAAATCAGGATATGTCTCTCTCCTGCTCATAGCCCTAAATCAAAGCTGATTTCACACTGAGTGAAAGCAGATCTCCCTGCCCTGCCCTTTGTCCCCTTCACCCCAGTCACTTGGATCTCCTTTCTAGTTCCTGGAACCCTCTGCCTGGAATGCTTTCCCCCTCTGCAAGCCCCCATACCTGTGCTTAGTAACTCCATTCCCTCCTTTTAGCATTTTTTCAAATCTTTCTCTCAGGCTGTGATCAACCTCTTTAAAAATGCACCCTACTTTTCCCCACACACTCCCAGAGTCCTTATTCTGATCTTTTTCTTCATTCATAAAGCTTTTCACCTTGTGCCAGAATGTATTCATATGGACATACATGTACCATATTGTACGTTGGTCAGTAGTTGGTTCAGTTTCTCTTTCACTCTGTTTCTGTAGTGTCTCATGAGACTGCAAGCTGCAAGGAGGCAGCCTCATCTGTTTGATTCACTACTGAATCCTATGTGATCCACAAGTACTAGTATTTGCCTGGTATGATGCAGGTGTTCAGTCATATTACTTGACTGAATTAAGAGAATATTCACAAAGGAGATGTGATCTTGACAAAGTATCAAGGAAATGAAGGGATAATTGCAAAGCACTAAGTACAGCTGATTAGCTAGAATAAAAATTATATTAAAGATGGTTAAAAAGAATAATGTAAGCCAGAAAATAATCATGGGCCTGGGGCCAAGGAATTCAGTTTAACAGGGGTTTATTTGCAGGTGGTACATAATTTTGAGGTTCAAGTTCAAGGCTAACCATGAATTATGCTTTGGGTCTGTGCCTCAGTGTTCCAAGTTCCGTTTCATTTTTCACTCCTAAAACTAACAGGAAAAGCTAGTCTCTAACTCTTTTCACAGGTTCATTCCCAATCCATGTAATGATCAGATAATGGGACTCTACCCTTAGAATTCCAGAAATTGAAAATTTGAAAAGTCCTGGAAAATTTAAAGACTAACAAAAATTACTATTGCTAAAGTTCAGAATCCCCTTAACTCCACAAATGACACAGGACCTTAAGTGATGTTGATAGGGGGCACCAACCCCTCTGGGTACCATTGTCTCCTGTTTAAGATTGCAGATTTCAAGGAAGATATGCTAAAATGTAAGAATGGCCTTGATTAGAATTTTCTTTCAGAAAGATACAAGGGGAGGAAGAAGTAAAATAGGTTTTTTTCTTTGGAATGTGATAATTCAGGAACTGTTCTTAGAAAGCAGAAAAGCAGAAATAAGGATATATAAAGAGGGTTGGAACAAAGAAAGAGGGTTTTCAGATTCTGGTTCGGGTTTGGATTTGGATTCTGCCATTTTGTGGGATGAAGATGTGAGCCTTGTGAGCTTGGCCATGTGGCCAAGGCCTGGGGCCTGCAGCCTTTGGCTGGCCCAGGATAGGAGCATGTGTGTTAAGGGAAGTTAAGGAGTTTTGGAGATTGAACTCCGTGTTGGAGTTTGTTTTGCTGAGTTTGACTTGTGTATGTGAAATCAGGTAAAAAGAAAGAAAGACTTTCTGACTTTAACTAGACACACCTATGCCTGCTTCTCTCCCTAGGAAGCAGGCTACAAACTGTTCATTAGCATTTTCACTTTTCACCTCCACCATTGGTATGCAAAAATCAGCTACCAGCTTCTCTCAGCTCTCTTTCCCTGTTTCAGACCTAAAAATAAAAACTTTGAAATACAGTTTAAACTTTAAACTAGTTTGCCTCAATTTACCCTCTTTTAAACTTTGTGGGTTCTTTCCACCATCCAAAGCCTTTTTCAACCAAAATACTAATTCAAACCAAGATTATCAGTGCAGACTAATTTATTTCTAATGAAGTGATTTCCTAATTACTACAAAAGAAACATGGAAGTTAAACTCCAATTACTTTAACATTGTCCAAAACCTTTCTCAACATTGCCCAAAGTCCTTTCCCAAATTGCCTAAAAATCCTCAGTCTCTCAGTCTTGATCATCTCACCAAAATCAGCCAGTTAGAGTTCATCTCCAGATGCTTGAATACATGTTCCTTTGGCATGCTCCTTTGGCGCACTCCTGCTCCTCCATGTCATCTTCTCCTTGTCGTCCTCCTCCAAGTAGTAGAAGAAACTTCATGGTACCAGACCCAGCAAAGTTCACTTTCTTTTCAGGCTTGACTGTTGCATAGCCTCTCCCAGAAGTTAAACTCAGCAAAATAAACTCCAACCTGGAATTCAAATCTCCAAATTTCTTAACTGCCTTGAGCACACATGCGGTTAGCCTGGGCCAGCCAAAAGCTGCAGACCCCAGGCCTTGGCCACATGGCCAAGCTCATGGCTTACATTTTCATCCCACAAAATGGCAGAAACCAAACCTCAATCTGAATCTTCATCCCATCAAATCTCTCTTTCTTTGTTTCAAACTCCTTATATCTTCTTTCTGTTTTCCTGCCTTCCAGGAACAGTTACTGAATTACCACATTACAAAGTAAAAAACCTATTTCACTTCTTCCTCCCTCTTGTATCTTTCTGAAAGTAAATTCTAATTAAGGCCATTCTCACATTTTAGCATATCTTCTTTGAAATCTGCAATCTTAAACAGGAGACAATGACACGGGATAGAGGAGGGCATACCCCTATCATCTGGGAGAGGCTTTGTGACAGTCAGGCCTGAAAAGAAAGTAAACTTTGCTGGGTCCAGTGCTATAGAACTTCTTTATGCTAGCTGGAGGAGGACAAGGAGAAGACAGCATGGAAGAGTTGGAGCACACCAAAGGAAGATGTCTTCAAGCACATGGAGATGAACTCTGACTGACTGATATTGGTGAGATTATCAGGACTAAGAGACTGAGGATTTTTGGACAATCTGGAGAAAGGACTTTGGACAATGTTGAGAAAGGTTTAGGACAATGTTAAAGTAATCAGAGTTTTACACACACACACACACACACACACACATATATATATGTATATATATATATTTGTAGTAATTAGGATTTTGTTTAGTAATAAATTAGTCTGCACTCTGAGAGTCTTGCTTTGGCTTGGGATTTTGGTGAGAAGACTGAGGATGGTGGAAAAAACCCGTGGAACTCTAAAAGAGGGTAAATTGAGGCAAACTAAAGTTTAAACTGTTTTTCTAAGTTTTTCTTTTTTAGGTTAGAGAGAGGGAGAGAGAGCTGAGAGAAGCTGGTAGCTGATTTTTGCATACCAATTGTAGGTGAACAGTGAAGATGCTAATAACTGTTTGTAGCCTGTTTCCTAGGGAAAAGCAGGCAGAGATGTTTTAGTTCAAGTCAAAGACCTTTTTTTAGCCCAGTTTCAATGTGAAAACAAAGCAAACAAACAAACATAAAACATTTAATGGTTAGCTTGAGCTAGGGTCCAACTGGCACCCACCAACGCAGAGTCAGTACCTTGGGGGGTCGGACCCTTTTTATTCATTTTTTAGAGTTTATATACCATTGTGCAAAATCAGGGAAATTTACAAAATGTTGCATCAAGATTACCTTGTTGCAGACAGCAATGAGGTGTTCATTACTCAATCTGGGGAATGCAGACACCCCTTTTTCTGCCTGTGTTATGCAGATGCATCCTGCTTTCTCCTTTTTTCAAGGTGTTCCTCCTTTACCATCTCTGCCTGTGTTATGCAAATACATCCTGTGTCCTCCTTTTTACCAGGGGTTACTTAACAAAGTGGCTGTATTTTGATTCACAAATTTTAACATTCCTGAATTGGAACATTTCCCCCTTTTCTTTGTGCAAACTGTGAGCAATCACAGCTAAGAATATACTGATGTATATTCATTTTGTGACAATTGTTGGTATTGCTGCCTTAAAACTAAGGTATGAACTGCATTAAACCTATGTGCACAAAAGCAAGCAAGTGGTTGAGAATACAAGGGCCAATGGTAAGTATTAGCAGAAGCAGAACTAAGGGAATAGTCAGGGTGGATATTAGGGTTGTAAGCCATGGGGAAGCATTAAACCAAGATTCAAACCACCTCTCTGGCCTCTAGTACTCACTTTGGTTTTGCGAGCCCTTCTCTTACCTTAGCCATGGAATCTCTCATGACCCTTGTATGGTCTGCATAAAAACAACATTCTTCACCCAAAGTGGCACATAAACCCCCTTGGTGTAAGAAGAGCAAATCTAACCCATGGTGACTTTGGAGAACTACCTTGGAGAGAGAAGTGAGGGATTTTTCAAGGCTAAAAATGGAGGTTTCAATTATTTCTAGATCTTCATCGGTAGCTATTCTTAAGGCACTCAGTGAAGATCTTTGGGTAGCTAGAGCTGCTCTTCCTAGTCCAGCTCCGGCTACTCCAAGGAGAGTGGCAAGGGTAAGAGCAGCACCAATGGCATGAAGTTGCAGCGGATGGGCGCTGTACTCTCCACACTACAAAGGAACTGCTCATTAGTTTGGTAGCTAAGTTTAAGGAAAATGTGAATTAAAAGGCACCATTCTTTGTTATGGCTTAATGTCAACCTGAAACACAAGACATTACTCCTGAGGTGTTGCAGACCCACCAAGCAATGTCAAGAGCAGGATAATAGAAAGTATTATTACTGACAATGGAAGTGCTACTGATAGGGTGTGCTACCCTCCCCCTCCCACCCCCCGGATGTCATTGTCTCCTGTTTAAGATTCCAGATTTCAAGGAAGGTATGCTAAAATGTGAGAATTTCTCACATTTGGAATTTGGAATTTCTCTTATTTGGAATTTCTCTTCAGGGGGATGCAAGGGGGAGGAAGAAGTGAAATGATTCAGGTGTGGTTCCTGAAAGGCGGGAAATCAGGGTATATAAAGGGTGTGGAAATAGAGAGAAGGATTCCGATAAGGGGATCCAATATGGTGGTCAGATAGATTCATGGAGGAGAGAGATTTGAATTCTGATTTGGGATCGGTCAATTTGTAGGGTAAAGATGTGAGCCATGTGGACTTGGCCAGGTAGTCAAGGCCTGGGGCCTACAGCCTTTGGCTGACCCAGGCTAACAGCATGTGTGCTAAATGCAGTTAAGAAGTTTGGAGATTTGGAGTTTGTTTTACTGAGTTTGACTTGTGTCTGGAAGAGGCTGTGTGAAAGTCAGGCCTGAAAAGAAAGTGAACTTTGCTGGTCTACCACCATGGAGTTTCTACTACCTGGAGATGATAAGGAGAAGATGGCATGGAGGAGCTGAAGCATGCCAAAGGAGCAGCCAAAGGAACATGTCTTCAAGCATCTGGAGATGAACTCTGACTGACTGGTTTTGGTGAGAAGATCAGGACTGAGAGACTGAGGTCTTTTAGGCAATCTGGGGAAATTTGGATAATGCTGAGAAAGGTTTTGGACAATGTTAAAGTAATCAGAGTTTAACTTACATGTTTCTTTTGTAGTAATTAGGAAATCACTTTGTTAGAAATAAATTAGTCTGCACTGATAGTCTTGCTTTGACTTGGAATTTTGGTTGAGAAGGCTGGGGATGGTGAAAAGAACCCAAGAGTTTAAAAGAGGGTAAATTGAGGCAAACTAGTTTAAAGTTTAAACTGTGTAAGTTTTTCTTTTTAGGTCTGAAAGAGGGGAAGAAAGCAGAGAGAAGCTGGTAGCTGGCTTTTGCATATCAATGGTAAAGGTGAACAGTGAAAATGCTAATGAAAGTTTAGTTTGTAGCCTGCTTCCAAGGGAGAGAAGCAGGTATAGGTGTGTCTAGTTTCAGTTAAAGGCAATTGCTAATGTAAACTGCTAGTAGCCTGCTTGGTAGAGAGAAGCCGGCAGATGTGTTTTTCAAGTTTAAGTCAGAAAGTCTTTTTCTTTTTACCCAATTTCACTGCTATGGCAGGAAGTTGCCATGGGGTTAGAAGCTGATATGCAAGTACCTGTACCGTGAACTGCAGAAAGGGTTAAATCTCCCTTAGTCTTGACCATCACCAACTTTGTTGGGTGACTCCACTAATAGAAGAGTTAAAGATTGCTAAGGCTTCATAATAGGGAATAGGTGCTAGAAGGCAGAGACAACATGCTTCAGTAAAGTTTGGGTATGTGCATTAAGTAGGGAGAAGGAATGAGAAACCACAAAGGGTTTTCAGGTGACGAGGATGAGGATGTAAAGAAAGGCGGGGGAGAATTGATGGAGATTGGGAAGAGTTAGGAAGAGGTATGGATGGGGATAGAGGAAGAGCAGGAACTTTGAGGATAGGGTTGGGTCTTAAGGACTGAATTTTTACCAGCTGAAGTTGTTGCTTAATAATGAAGTTAGAGGGGACATGCCTCCCATAATTCCAATAGATGAGTCCCCATGATAAGCCAGTGAGCCATCCAGACTGTGCAGGGGCAAAGTGTGTGGAGGAGATTTTGATAAAATCTACATTAGTGGGTCTACACGGCTTTTTTGCCTGAGGGAGCCATTGGTCATATATGGGATTGTTTACAAATGAGAACTTAGCTGTGTCTTATTTAGTTACCAACCATTTCCAGTCTCTGTCACCAGAGGTTATGCATCCCCATTTTTTAGAATAGCCCGCTGCCAATCCTCCACAACTTTAATAGTCACAGGTATACGGCAAGCATAAAACCCCTACATGTGAGCCTGTACCACTTGGGTGGTGCAGTACTCTGGATTAAGATCTCTAAAGCAGAAACACAGGTCCGCCCACCATGTCCCAGGGGGCTGTATGCTAGATGTGCGATGGTGGATTGGATTATTAGGAGTTTGCTGGGGATGATCAGAAACAGGAGTCTTGCTTCTGCTCCTATCGTTGAAACATGAAAGGTGAATCTGAGAAGATTGTCAGAGTTGGCACGAACAGTCCACATCTCTGGGTTCAAACTGGACACCTATGGTCTGGTAGCAGTCCGCATCTGGGAGTAGTGGATCCACGGTTCAATCCTGTCTACTTTGACTGCAAATGTAACAAAAATAGCAAGATAAGGCCCCTTCTTCTAGGTTCTAAGGTTTTAGGGGCATGGCATTTCATCTACACCCACTGTCCATGAGTAAACAAGTGGGCCATTTTTGAATAATCTGCCGATTTTCTGTAACTTCAGAAGGGGAAGATTTAGTATAAATGGCTCTAACAGATTTCCAAATATCTCTCCAAACAGATTGTAACCCCAGCATATGTAATCCAAAAAAAAATCAGTTTGGTCATTGCCCAAATAATGTAGTGGTCCCTCTGGGGTAATAGGAGGGGGTCTCCCAAACATGATTTCAAATGGGGTATAACCACATGTGTAAGGTGTGTTTCTAACTCTAAAAAGGGCATAGGGAAGGAGAACCACCCAATCTCCACCAGTCTCCAGACAAAGTTTAGTTAAAATTTCTTTTTGAACTGCATATAATTACTTCTGTTTGCTTAAGAAACAAGTAAATTTTAGTTAGACAGTAATATAGTGGCGGATAATGATTCCTTTTCTCCCAGAAGAACAAAGACACAAAAATTGATAAAATACTCCAATAAATATGATCACACAGTATTCTAAACATTTCTTTTGTAGTTTTCTAGAGTTACACAATGAATAATGTTTCCCTACACTGATGAATTAGCACTCTGACCCTCCAAGTAACTTTTTTTGTTTCGGTATGAAGGGCCTTTAAAGTCATAATTAAGGTTAATGAGTTGATAAGAATGAGACGCTAATCCAGTATGATCATGGGAAAAGAAAAAGATGGCAGGGTTGCTTACACACAGAGAAGACCGATGGGAGGACCCAGCATGCATAGGCAGCCAGGGTTCCTCAACATAACCAGCCACCCTGGAACCTTGGCCCTTTAATCATCCCCCAAAACAATGAGAAACTACATGTCAATTGTTCAGACCAACTTGTCTGTGGTATTTTGTTGTTTTAGCTAATCGACTGATACAGTTGCTTAGCAGAATAACTCTCTCTGGAGTAGCTCTGCAAGCCTGGAGAGCTGGTTGTACACCTTATTTGATTGGATACTTAAATTCCTTTTCATTACTCACTTTAAAGCATAAAGTTGCTGTTATTCAAAATTCTAATCAATATGTTGCTTTATCATTATATCTTGGATAGTATTCAGGTTCTAAACTGCTTACTTTAATAAAAAGTATTCATGTTATTTTCCTAGTTGGGGACCTTGTAAGTGGCAATCTGGAGAAATTATAGTGTTGAAAGATTTCAGTGTGAGTTTCACATAGATGATTCTACATGCCCTGATGAGTTGTGGTTTTGTTTTGTTTTTGTTTTTGTTTTTTTGCTAAAGACTAGGTGGGAAACAACTCCACATTTGCAGTGTTGCAACAGATGGTACATCACTGTAGTAAAAAAGTGATGCCCTCATCAAGCTGTTGATAAAATTTGTGAAGTTTAAATTTGAACAATGACTGACATTGCTATGAAGATATTTATTTTGAACAGCCTCACTATTTTCAAATGCTCTTGCTTTATACAGGTTTATTGAGTGAAATTGTGTGATAGATATTTATTCCTATTAGTATCTAGAAGGAAAACATGCCTATTTATTTACATCAAAACGTGTGCTAGTGGTTTTCTTGGCAATGTGGCACTGTCTTTCCTGTGATTTTTGTTAAAGAAACCAGTTTAGTATAGAAATGAGAAAAAGCTGCTTCAGTCCTTGACCAGAGAAGAGACCCCAGGGCCTTATATGTATCTATCTACTTGCTAGCTTGATTTTGATATGAGTGAAAGAACAGAAGGACCAAGACAATGGAGCGATCCCTGTGAGACTGGGGGGGAAATCCCTGTGAAAGAAACAGAAAATGACCTTGACCAGACGCTCCTGTCGCCACAACTCTGTAGAGAAGGCTGGAGGCAGGAAAAGGACCATCTCTGGATGTCCTCCTAGCTCTGCCAACATGTAGTATTCAGACAGCAAACCAGATGCAGAATTGGCTGAGTCATTGATAGAAAAAAGGAAGTTTCTTTTTCATATTTTTTACAATACCGCTAGCATGCGTGTGCTCATTCCTCCCATAATCATTCTCCTCAGCACCCATAATATGAAGTTAAGATAGAATAAATAGCAAAGTAGAAAAGAAAGAGGATTGCTCTTTTCCCATTTTAAGCTTAGTCCTAAATATGCTTTATTGGAATAGTTGAAAACAGCATTTGAATTTATATAATGTATCCAGTGTAAATTCTACTTGGGTATAAACCAAAATAGAGCAAGCCTGGGCCTTCTATAATCTTATAAAATAATAAGCAGAAAAATAAAAGGGACTGTGTGGAAATAGCAAAATTCCAAACACAGGAAACACTGAAATAATGGCTGTAAAATATTCTAAACAAACAAAATTTAAGAATATTTTGTTATCTCAATCAAATGTCTTGATTTGTGACTTCCACACAATTCAAGAGGTTATCCCAGCAGAAAGCTCAAGCAAGCACAAGTGAAGCAGTATGTGGCCAAGCAGATGCTTTGGCTGAGACTCGAGCTTAGGGATTCAGGAACTGCACAGAAGTAATGTCATGTTTGGTGGACAATGAAAATATTATGATGTAAAGAATGAACTCAAGAATTATTATGCATGCTTCCTGCATATGCATGTAGTGGGTTATAATAAAATAATAAATAATAAAATAATAATAAAAGATGAATCAAAACAATCTCAATGAGTTTGTCACAGCCAGAAAGGTCTGGAAGTGAACTTGAAAGCATTTAGTTAAATATCATTAGACAATTCTCAAACATTGTTTTAAATAAGGTTACAAAAATGATTAAAGAATCATATATTATCTTAAAAACAACCCTTCATTTTATTAAAAAGAACATTATGAACTTTATGTCCCCATTAAATATACTAACCTGAGAAAGACAAGTGAAAATAAATTTCTGTGAATAAAGTTTAATTCAGAAACATCTTCAAAAAGCTTTAAGCAGTCACTCGCAGAATTTGATTAGTTTTCAGAATACTGTTTGCTTGACATCAATTTTTGAGAGTGAATTTATAGTGCCTCTAACTGACATGACTGTGGGTGTTGCGTAAGCCATCATAGTACCTTTTTAGAATTAAAATGCTATGCTTAAGTATTCTCTAAGTTGCTACCATACACTTATAAAAATAAGGAGGAAAGCTCACCATTGCTGTTGCCTTAGGTTCCTTTGGCTGTTGTTCCTAATTCAGTGACAAGGCTGTGCATAAAATTGGTGTTTAATATTTATTTTAGCTGATCTGACAGACTAAAAGAAAAATAATTTAATTTTATCTCTATATCTTTGGGAATCTCTTCAGTTATCAGAATCCTTGTATTTATGGATAACATTTGGTATCTTTTTATTCAGAAATTAAGATTTAATCCAAGAGAATGTCTTTGTAATTGTGTCAGAAATCAAATAAGGGCAATGAAAAAGTACTATTTCAAGTTAAATATTTTCAGAGAAAATAATGTAATAAATAAGTACAATACCAAAAGATTCCGAGTACTTAAAGTTTTGACTTTTTTTGCAAAATGGATGAATAAATTATTACACTTATCTCATTTTCCCAGCCTTTGAACCCTAAATATCTTTTGAATTAATATAGAAGACATGTCATTTTACAAAGAGGTCTGAAGTAGAATGATTGGGGGACTCTCTGATTTAAACTATTTTGAGAATATAAACATACATTTACGTGAAAAATTGTTTTATCGTGTATATTTTAGCAAATACACATTTATATTTTTTGGGCATTAGAACATAAATTAGTTTTTAAAAACTGATATTTAAATGGAAAAATATTTTTTTTCTATTAGAATACTGAAGATTTACTTTCTAGATGAATATAATTGTCAGCCCCACATTCACACACACTAATAACTAAATGCAGTGTTTTAAAGATTATATGTTCTAGTCAGGCCACCCTGAAATTGTGTGAAATGGGACAGAAGCTTCCAATTGGAATCGGATAGAAGGGCAGAAGCCACTAACTAGCAAGTCACAGAGGAAAACACACACACACACACACACACAATTTTAGAATGCGGTTCCCCGCCCAGCTTTTGTTTACCAGATCCTTCTCACCTTAACATAGCAGTTGCCACTCAAATGCAGTTCAAAAACAGGATTTTATTAACAAGGGAAATTAACCAGGAAAAGCAAAAAGTCCTTACTGCCACAGTGTCCAGTTATCTTACCCTAATCACCATTTAGTCCTAAAGTCCCAAACACATGTCCAAGATGGTGCCACGTTGCCCCTCTAAATCACAGAAGTAGGCACTGCAAAGTCCAGTCTTTCTCCAGCGTTTTCTATTCGCTTCTTCTCCAGAGTTCATGCTGCTCCGCTTCTGCAAAGCTCTTCAAACTTCTACAGTTGTTGATCCCAAACCATCTTTACAAATCCCTGGCCATCTCCAGGTACCAGCTCACTATGCCGCCTTGCTGCGGTGCCACACTCTCCAAACTGGCCTCTCTTCTACTGGTCACCATGGCTCCTTGCCACCTCCAGCTCACTCTTCCAGGAGTTTTCCCTGGCCAGGCCATGTGGGCCTGTTCTCTCAGTCTGCCATTCTCATCTCCTTCCTTTGTTTATCCTTTCCTTGCTCCCTCCTTTTATTTGCCTTTTTGCACATCTTGTTTCTTCTTCTGTGTCTTTCTCTCAGATCCCACTTACCAGGGTATTTTGGCATCAATAGAATTTTTACCTGCATCACTCACAATCCTGTATCACAACCAACAAGCTACAGGAAAAAAGCAGCACTTTTAAAATGTGGATCCTGCCGCCTGAATTCTTTACTACTCGTGTGTAACAGTTGTTAAAGTCACATGCAATTTAAACAATAGGGTTTTACTCACAAAGAAAATTAACTAGAAAAACAAAGAGTCTTAATGCCACAAGTGGCCAGTTATTTTACTCTAGTCACCAATTTTAGTCCCAAAGGACTAAGACCTACATGTTCAAGATGGTGCCCTTTTGCCCCTTCAAAACTGAGGCAGGCACTGTAAAATCCAGTCTTTCTTTTCTTTCTTCTCTTTGTTTCTCTCTTCAGTGTTCTTAGGTACTTAGCTTCTCCAAGATTCTTCAAACTTTTCCAACAAACACTAATGCAAAATCAGCTTTCAAAATACCTGACTTTCCCAGGTACCAGCTTTCCAGCTACTTTCCTCACCAACTTGCTGCAGCTCCACACACTTCCTTTACCAGGCCTGCCTTTGGCAGTGTCTGACCAAATTCACAGGCTTGCCCTCAGCGGTCCCTGGTCATCCCCAGCCTGCTGGTTGGCATCTGACTCCACACTGACTACTTCTCTGCTGGCCACTCTCCCACCTTGGCTCCTTGCTACCACCAGCTCACTCTTCAGTGAACTTTTGCCCTCTCTGGTCACCCGGGCTGCTCTTTACTGACCTGCCATTCTTGTCTCTCCTATCACTCCTCTTTTTTATGTGCCCTTTCATCTTCTCACTTCTTCTCATGGGTCTTTTTCTCAGACCTTGCCCACCAGGACAGTATGGTGTCCAATACAATTTCCAACTGTCACTACCAGCAGCCCTGGCTGCTGATCTAGCAAATCACTCCACCATCAACATTTTCCTTTATAGATGTCTTGGAGAAATGGTGGACGAGCACAGTTTTTGCTAATTGTCTGATGCAATAAATAGCAATAAGCATTTTTATTAAATAAATTACATCCTACATCATCCATTTAATAGTGAAGGATGACATCCTCCCAAAGCAGCTCACAAAATTCTTGCTTTGCATTTGTATTAGTCCAATCTTGATCATCCCATGTCTTTATTTCTTATATGTCTTCTTGTCTGTCTATGTCTTATCTATTTTACTATGATTATCTATTATCTTCTTATCTATTCTACTCTTACCGTTGGCTAAATATGGGTCAAGATTAGAAAATTGGACCTTGAACAACACAAATTTAAGGTGTACTGTCCACTTACATGTGTATTTTTTCCTATTCTTGTGTTCCTTTTATAAGGATTTAGCCAGCTATGGGTATGGATTGGTTGAATGTATGACTGTATGCAGAGAATCAAGTTTGAATTATTCTCAGAATTCAACTGGGAAAAGTCAACACCCTAGGTTATTTCAGGTTATTCAGGGATGGATTGACTGTGTAGAATTGCTGCTGCATTACTATTTGATATGAAACTACAGTTGTCTAACATATTTATTTAAAAGTGAAGCTGTTCTTAGTTTTATGCAGAGACCTATTAGAATACCTCAATGACCACACTGCTGGAAACAAAGGGCTCTATTTACTCCCTGTAATGAATTTATTTTACATTTACTATGCTGTGAATATACACATTCCAAAAACAATTCAAACCTACAAAAATACACCACCTCATTTTGGGAGGTTTATTTAGTTCAGAAAAAAAAAAATAGGTATTTTCCAGTGATGTTGTGATGCTCGTAAATATAATTGAATACCTTTTAAGTTATACAAATACAATAAAGTATATTTTTTATTTTTAAGAGATGAAGAACAAGATCTTTTAAAAATGTAAAATATATTTCTTTGGAATTTATACTCGATGAACAATTTGTTAGGTAGTACGATTATTTAAAAATATTGTGTAGGTCATCTTATAAAATTCAAGTCTTGATGTTTGAGAATATGGAATAAGAATTTTGTACCACAAATTTAACCTGGAAATCAGCAAGGTCTCCTGGGTCTCTCCTTTATTTCACTCATTTAATCACACATATTGCAAATAACCTTTTGGCAATTACAAAAATGCAATTGACATAGTTTTTGAGGGGTTCAGATGGTATCTGTGATTTAAATTAATCAATGTATGCCCTATTTACAAGAAAACCTAAAATGAAAGCTGCCAAAGGAATTGGTTCGTACACAAGTATACTCTCTCCCTGTGCTTCTTTGATCAATGAAAAAAATGTATATCCTAAACATTTATAAAATCAGATCACTAATGATATAGTTAGCTTTATAGATGAGATTGCCAGCATATTTTGCTTCAAGCAATACTTCCTTAGCTTTTATTCATCATGTCTTTCAGTAACTCAAGAAGAGTTTTGTGTGACTATTTTATTTGAGTCATTCGAAATACACCAAAATCTAAAATTAAACTTAGAAAGTGCTGGGTATTAAAAATTAGATTAAAAATAAGTTTAATCTAAAATTAAACTTAGAAAGTGCTGGGTATTAAAAATACAAGAATTTTATATGTTTTAATATGTTTAATATGTTTTTAATATATTTTCTTGACACAACCTTGTTTGCCTCCTAAAGTTTTCTATCTTGTACATAAGATTTTGACTTTCCAATAGCATTCATAGTTACATCCCTGATAGACTTAATAGTAACCAAGATTTCTAAAACAATATAATAATCCTAAGGTTTAAAGTTACTTTTGATTATTTGAGGGAAAAAATGTAGATATCTTAGGTAATTATACACATACAAACTAATTTAGATGATAGTCTGAAAGATTCCACAAGTGAAGAAATTTCTTATACTAACTTGCAGTTTTATGTGAGATTTTCTACATAGTATAGACTCCTATAAAGAGGAGAATGGATGAATGGATGGATGGATAGATGGACAGGCAGAGTGACAAATTGACAGATAGGAGATTGATATGTAGGATAGGAGGAATTGATTCATTGATTATGCAGTGGGGTCACTGATTTTTGCTGTACTTGCCTGTACCAGGAGCTCTAATGACCAAGAGAGGACAAGATGAATATCCAAGCTCAAAAAGAGAGACAGAAAATTTGCTCCTCCTACAACCTTTTGTTCTATTTGGACTTTACCATGTTGGTGAAAACTATCTTCACTCAGTCTGTCAATTTAGATTCTAACTTCTTCCAGAAACATCCTCATAGACACATCCAGAAACTGTCTTAACATCTGGACATCACTTAAATCAATCACATTTATATATAAAATTAACCATCCCAAGAGTTATGTCTGTACCATTGAAAACAATGAATTTCAATGTAATATGTGTACCATTGATGAAAAATTGTTTTTTATATTCAGAGATAGAGTTTTCTTTCTGTACTTTCCATCATTGGTGTGCAAGAACTTTCACTGTTGGAAAACACTAAAATTAATCATTCTTGGCTTTGACTAATGCTAAGATGCACATTAATAATTATCCTGATGAACTTGAGTGAGAATCTTCACAGGGCTCCATTCTAAGCAAACAAGAGTACCCCTTCAATTTTTTTCACAGTAGTGTGTATGGAGAAACTAGGAGTGTATGGGGGCAGAAAGATCATTTCAGTACTCCTAAGAAAAGAAAAAAATCTGTAGAATGTTTTTCAGAACTGAAAAACTGTGGCAGTAAAAGGAGTTATTATCTTATGGTAGCATTTATGATTGTATGTATTTATATATGCAGAGACTAAGTGATACACAAATAGCCTGCAGTTTGCCTTGAAGTTTAAACCACAAACTTATCTGCAGTACTTTTACTTCTTAAAATACTTAATTTCTTTGTGGAGTACTAGATATAATCCCATTCCATTAAAATTTGATAGTCCTTTCACATAAAGAAGGTGAAAATTATCTAAAACCTCCATTATTTCAGTCCTTTGTTCTGCAGACTTGAGTATTTCACATTTTCAGAAGGAAATGGGAACTACCTTTTATTAAAGAAAATGTGTTTCCAAGATATATACTTCTTAAGATTTTTACAACAAAAGTAACTATAATCTTATATCACATAATATGTGATTTAACTTGGCTCTCTTCTTCCATCTATATGACTTCAAATATCTTTCTTACTCAGTTTTAACCTAAACTGTTTATATATCCTAACATTTACTGTCATATGTCTGCAGTGTTCAAAACAAAACAGCCAAACTGCAGCCATCAGAGTGAGAGGCAAGAGCAAGCAATATTTACCCATGGACCATTGGTCAGCATACGAGTAGGTGTGAGATTTGGATTCTGACATTTGGATCACATAGATGCAAAAGATGTACTTCATCTGATGAGTCACATAGCTAGAGTTATAGGGCAGTGCCCCATTTGGTGTGAACTCTTTCTTCATCAGATTAACCAGCTATCACTCTAGAGACCAACAGGAAAAGGAGACTACTCCCCCAGAAACCACTCAGAGGGGCATTTCATAAGAATTCAAGCTCTAGTTTCCTCCCTCCACACAGTATGTGTTCCTCTAAACACATTTTACTTTCTAGGAATCTAGCTATAGAATTTTCAAGATAAAATTAACCCAATTTATTCACTAGGAAAGTCAAGCTCAGCATTATTCACTGCAGAATTAATTTATGGTAACTATGGTAAAGATGGTGGTCAGACAATCTGCAGAATTTCTGGACCACTTTCCTTTGACTACTGTTTTGTCCTTTTATTCTCCAGCTGTCAACAGAAGCATAGAACTAATGCCTCATTGGCATTTCATTAAGTGTTTTCTTTCACCATGCATCAAAAAATCAGATTGTTGACCCAAACAATTTCTTTTTGTTTAATTCTGAAGGCATTTCTATATTTTTCCCCAACAGCTTCAAAACCAGTGGACTTGAAATTATGCATGGGCCCTGTCCCTAACACCACACAACTATGCCAGATCCCCTGTCCTATTGAATGTGAGGTTTCACCTTGGTCAGCTTGGGGACCTTGTACTTATGAAAACTGTAATGATCAGCAAGGCAAGAAAGGTATGTAATATTAACATGACATGCTTGAAGCTCCCATCAATCGAGTCAAAGCATGAATTATTTAAAAACGCTTCACTGTGTTCCTTGTGGTTATTCATCTGTGACATTTTCAGAATGGTTAAAGATATTGATTGCAAAAGTTGAATAAAACTAGCCCGATGATAGTATCAGAAGATTAAAACTTCAGGATGTAGGCAAATGGTTGTTAATTTAGACAACAGATGGAGAACATCTGAGGTAGTTGGGACATTGGTTTAGATGTGCTATTGTGTCAGACCTACCTGGATTGAAAACCTACTTAGTTCTATACCATTTAGGGAAGTTAATTAACTTATCTAAATCTTTGTCCTCTTATCTGTAAAAGGAATGTAGCAATATCTGCCATCCAGGTTTTCTCTGAAGATTCAATGAGATAATAAACATAAAGATCTTAATTCCGTGCCTGACCCAGAGCTAGTGACCTTATTGTTTTGAATAGTCAGATGTGCCTTTTCTATTTAAAATTAATTTTAAATTTCTGTTGCCTTTTTGTTACAAATCAGACAATTAAAGTACATGCAATGATTTACTGTGTTCTAGGATAATTTTCACATCAATGCTGTTTGGGTCCATTTTCTGACTTTCTTTCAAGCTTCTACTATTTATAATATATTCTACTATTTACAATATATTCTATAAACAGACATTAACTTCAGTATACAACTAGGATACAGTGGCTGTATGCTATCGATACTCCTAAAGCACAGATCATGATGTTGACTGTGCTGTGTTCAAACTTACCTGATTCAAATTTCCTTTCTAAAATTAATTGTGGTCCAAAGGGATATGTCTTCAAGTACCAACTTCTCAGTGTTTCACTTTCAAATTTAATCATGTGATAATGTTGAGTATTTCTGAATACCATGAGATTTCATTTTTTGGAGTATCTTTTAATCATAGATTTTCCAAATCCACTGAAACACCCTGCTTTTTTTCCCCTTCCTCCTACATCTCTCCCCCTCCACCCATATAAGAACCCAGACAAGGAAGAAACAAACATGTCATTTCTTGTCTTAGTTTTACTATAGTACACTAAAATCTAAAACCCTCTTCTGCCTTTCATTCATTAACTTAACAAATGACTAATCAGCTCACATTAAACTAGAGTTTGGTGCACACCAGGGATAAAAACAGATATGACATCTATCCTCTAACCTCATCCAGTTTTCACCCTTACCCAGTTTTCTGAAACATTCAGATCTGCATGGTAACGATAAATGTTTCCCCTCCCCAATAATTCAGGTTTCAAGCTGAGGAAGCGGCGTATTACCAATGAGCCCACAGGAGGCTCTGGGGGCACTGGGAACTGCCCCCACTTACTGGAAGCCATTCCCTGTGAAGAGCCCTCCTGCTATGACTGGAAAGCAGTGAGGCTTGGAGACTGTGAGCCAGATAATGGAAAAGAGTGCGGTCCGGGCACTCAGGTTCAAGAGGTTGTGTGCATCAACAGTGACGGTGAGTCAGACATGGCTATTCTGCTTATATGAATCTCTTTAACCCTGAAGATATCAGCTTTATCTTCTGTTACAGTCTCAAGTCTTCTCTCTCCTCATAGCCAGCTCCCTTTATAAACTGAGAAATAGCTGCTGGCAATACCCACCCCACCCCACCTCTCTCTCTTTCAAGTATTGGTTAAGAAGAAGTCCTTAAAAGAAATCAGTGTATTTTTTTTTATTTGAAAAACAGGTAACATCCATTGAGAATCAAGTCAACCTGAAGGCAATAAAACATTAAATGCCAGATTTAAACAAAATAAGGAAAGTATTATTTTTCTAAGTGCTGTTTTGTATTTGCCATAAAAAGGGCATGTGAATACAGAAATGTGGTAAGGGTTGGTAGACTTGATTTTAGAAGCATTTCTTCCTTAGGGCCTCCACCCCTGCTTGCCCCATATCTGACAGCCTGTATCTCAGTGATACAGTTTGATTCTTAACTCTCAAATCAGGAGACCCATTATAGCCTAGAGTTTTGCAATCAACCTCTGAATTCTAGGATCCTTCCCTTTCATATTTCAAAGGTCAGTGATCTTCCACCTGGCCCTTTTCCTGAACCATATGAATTTGCATGGGACTTTTGCAGCTGATTATTGTTTGATAAATATTCTGTCTTGCTGTTAGCCCTGGTGAAAGATTTTGACATTCATTATAAGAGTGCTGCTACTGTTTTAGGAACAAGCTCTAGCACCCTGAGTCACATTTAGGAAACATAGGACTCCCCCAGACATAGTTTTAAACCTCTGGCTAAGATCATATCTCAGGCTCCCTCCATCTCAAATCTTATGACTCTGCACATCAGAGCCACGTGAGCACCAAGCCCCAGGGTCCCATGTTTGACAGTTTCTGCTGTTTACAGCATATGCAGAAACATTCTGGTGCCCCCACAGGGGCAGTGGAACATCTGGTAGCCATCATAATTCCTTCCATTCTATTTTCTTCCAGCAAGCAGAATTGTTTCTCTTGTGACCCAGCCGCTATTCCATAGGAAAAGATACTCTCTGGGGTGAGACTGACAGGCACTGCTAGTATTGAGAAATTAGCCTTCGACTTTGGAACGTACTGTCTTGCCTTTGTCTGGGGCTCAAGTTAGTCACGCAGCACAGCTCTACGTAAAATCTCAACCATCAGTTGAGGCTAGAAGGTGAAGAAGAAACTTATTGTTCCATAAATTTCATGATAAATTTTATGTATTCTATTTTTTCTATGTGCATGTAATTAAAAATATATCCTAGCCTCTCTTTAAGGGTAATAGATTTATTCTCTACAGGCAACGAAACAAAAAGGATATTGACATTTAGGGAAAAGAAACATTATGTTGTATTTATTCACCTATTCAAATCTTGATTTGGATTAGATAATACTGTATAATATCTTTTGAGTAGCTATAAAAGTGGGAAGTATCATGTTTATTTTAGCATCATTGGTAATTCCCTTACTGACTCTTGATTCCCCGGCCCTCTCAATTCAAATGTTTTTTAATTCTCTTTCAGACCTAGGGAGTATCTAGGATCCCACATGTTATAAAAGGTATATTTCAGTGACAAAGGCTAAATCAAAAAGTTAATTGTGAATATAATTTCTGCCACAGTATTATCAAATAAGGAGTTAGATCTCATCTATTGTGATGATCTGCTTAAATGTTTGTGTAAATAGAGTATATTTTAAATAACCTAGAGGAATTGGTTATTTTTTAAAATATCAGTGGGTGCTATTAATTTTGTCATGTAAAAATACTTTGTGACACAAATGATCACCTCCTGAGTTGGTGTGTGGAGCACTAAAGAACAAGTGAAAAGAATGAGTTAGATATGTCTAGTAATATTGAAAAGTAATTTATGTTGTAACTGAAAAGTAAATTGATAACTCATAACATGCATAGACTGCTTTCACTTTATCTACTTCACAACAGAATGATTTTAAAGAGATAGAAGTGTG
This sequence comes from Uropsilus gracilis, assembly GCA_004024945.1. Lineage (NCBI taxonomy): Eukaryota > Metazoa > Chordata > Mammalia > Eulipotyphla > Talpidae > Uropsilus > Uropsilus gracilis. The sequence goes on along the minus strand of PVHY01001021.1, from coordinate 38,519 downwards.
GTATTGACATTTAGTTTGCTAATATTATGTTTCATTAGGACATCCCTTTCATCATTGTTTTATTTCCTGACATTAGTAATTGTACAATTCAGTATTTTAACTGGTTCAACTACAGGAGTGGATAAAGTCAAGAAAATTTTTTGTTATCAATCTGAGGCCACTCAAATTTATACGTAACTGAAACATAATTGTGTTGACAGAATGAGAATGAAAGCAGGAGACCCATAAATACTCCAACACTATCATGTGGTCACCTGGTAAGTGTTTAGCAGCTGCACCAAATGTTGTTCTGTAATTAAATCGAACCCAGGGAATTTAAGTTGATTACTTGTACAGACTCTACCTCTAGGCCTGGCTGTGACTATAGATTTTGTTTTATAATTAAGTTAAAGCTCAACTAGGGAAATGAAGAGTTAGAGTCTGTGAATCTAACAAATAACAAGACTTTTTTTTTCTTCCCACATTCCTCACAAATTTCACAACTTTCTTAATGACCACAAATCATTTACAGTTTCTTTTTTCCTAAAATGTTCTTTGCCCAGACTTAGAGATATTAAATTTTGCTGTTGCTGTTACTTTTCATTGTTCCAGTTGTTTCTAAGAAAAAGGCTTGGGTAGGATGGTGAAGCCCCAGCAAGAGTTTTATGTAAATTTTCTGACAATGATACACAATTGCAAAAAGAGAAATCAGAAAGCAATTAGACTCTAAGAAGGAATATTTTACATGTGATAGGAAAATAAGACTCATTAAAGAACACAAGAAAATTTATGACACAGAAAATAAAGAGCAAATGCAGACTGCTCAAAAGCACATATTAGTGGTAAAATTGATTCTTGGAAGACTTGAGAAATCTCCCCAAACCTGCCCTATTCCGGTTTTTGTGACATTTGTGTATGTTTTATTTAAAGGCATAAATTTGGTGATACATGAATATTTAGTTTTTTGTGTGGAGGAGAGTGGGGGGAATTTGTCTCATTGTCTCATTGATTACTTAAGATGTCTATAAAGCAAGTATTATTTCCATATTTCTTACCTTCTGTTGAAAAAACAATGATGTCCTCCATATTTTATTGCCTTATGCTCTGTCTCAAATATAGTCGTTTTAACAGCTTTTTATGAGAGTTTCAAACCACAGTTTTGCTACTTTGTTTTTGGTATTGAAGGGATGCAAATGAGAATTGTCACTGTTCATGAGTCAAACGCAGGGTCGAACAACAGCATTTTTTTTTACAAGGGGAATATTGCGAGAGATGTAAAAGAGTGTCTCAAAGGTCACAAACGGCTGTCCATCCCACCCCAGATAAGGCCCAGAGTGCCTTATGAGCAAAGCTTCTCCTCAAAGATGGTGTTGTCCCTTCGATGAGAGCTAGAGCTGGTGGCGCACTAAGTGCTGGAGCAAGACCCAACTCTTGGTGGCAGCCAGAGGTAATTATAGGCAGTAACCAGCAGCAGTGATAGATGGAGGCCAGGTTGCCCAGTGCTGGAAGCGGCAGCCAATAGGAGACAGTTCTAGTGGTGGCACAGGCACAGGCCAACAGTAGTGGGAAGGAGGTGGTGCCTGAAGACAAGGCAGCGGTGGACAGCTCATCCAGCTCACGCAGGTACAGGCCAGCCATGCCCATCACCAGGTGGTGTCGAGAATCAGACAGAGGAAAACAGCTCTTAGAAATTATGGGCGCTAGTCGGCAAGCATTGTCAGCGAGCAGCCAGTGGCGGCGGCTCTCACTAACAGCACCAAATGTGCTGGAGCAGTGATTAGGGGGTTCTGCCAATTGTGCAGGAAACAGGAATGGCCAGTGATGATTGAAAGAGATGAGTCAGAGATCAGAAGTGAAGGTCTTCACAGGTGGGAGTTCAGACTAGTCAGAGATCAAAGGGGAAGGCCTTCCTAGGAAGGAGTTTCTGAATCCATCTCCGCCCCTGGTCCTGTAGCTCTCAGGGTCCCTTTCCTCCTCTCCTTGTTCCTAACAGCAATGCAGGTTTCAAACATCACTGGTGCATTTCAAGGTCTGGAAGGGGCTTCAAAACCCAAAACCTCACCAGCACATGAAACGGAACCTGCACCAGTGCTGGGTGTGGTAGTGGACACAGGGGTGGAGTCAAGCACATTGTTGACTCAGGCCACAGCATGGCCAGGCCCACCCCCACTGCACCTGGTTGCTAAAGGGGACCCACAACTGAGGGGGAAGGCTCCACCATACCACCAAACCAGGACCCATGGAGCTCCTCTTTCAGGATGGCCTTGGTAAAGCAGAGAATTTTCAGCAGTTGCAAAACACCTGCAACTTCTCTGCTATTGCCTTTTTCATTTTTCCCCACCTTAGTGAAAGTTAACATATAACCAGTGACACTGCATGTAGGTATTGTATTCATACTTGACCAGATTTTTATGAAGATAAATATAATATTTCCATGAAGTAACTGGATGCAACTCATCATTGCATGTTTATTAATGGCACTTTAGTTAGAGTAGACTATCTTGAGCCTTCATGATGGCCACATTCTTGTAGTACTATAGCGCTGGTTCTTCTCCCTCCTCTCTTGAGCAAAGTGGGTCAAAGTTAAAATAACTGGGAATGCCATTTTGATCAAGATAACTTTCTTGCGCTAATTTGGTTATTTAACTGATTTGCTTTCAGCAAATTTTTTAATACACCTAAAACCTTATTGTAACAAACCAGATGTCATGTCTCTGTGTTAAAAACTATTGCATTATCAAGGGCTTCAGTCCATAAATTGTTTGTTTTAAATGGAAGGACTGTGTCAGTCATGTGTCAAATTTAAATGAATGCAAGATATGTGGACACATGTGTTCGTTTGTTATATGCAAATATTTGTCAGCTTATCCTATGAGGTGTTAGATCTCTTTTTCAAAGCGCTTCCTTGATCCCCATTATCTGCTACATCCTGTACCTATATCCTCCAGAATCTCTTTAAGCACATGTTAAAATGTCAGATTCCTAAATCTACCTACAGACCAAATGAGTTACAGTCTCTGAAGACAAGTCCCAGAAAGCTACTTTGAAGTTTTCTGTGTGATTTTGCTGTATGGTAAGGTTTATAAACCTCTGTATTAAGATGAATGTTTTGGTAGAACTTAATCTCAACTCTCTTACCCAAAAACTCCTAGCACCATAGAAATGAACTAGATTCTGGTAATGCTGAAAAGACCTATGACTATGAATGCATGGAAAATATACTGAGACAAATATTTAGAGTTTAGTTTTTTTAATTTTGGAACTGTTTTTGTATGTTTTCAAAAGGAGCAAAATAACTTGCAGTGAAAACTGAAAGGAAAATGTCATTTGATTGTTTAGTCTTTCTGAAAATATTGCCATCTTCCTTCTCACATGTTATATGTAACCACATATAAATAAAGGGAAGGTAATATTTGAATATGGTTTCTTTCCCTAGGAATTCAAGACATAATTCTTTTATCCCATGTACTAGTTATTAAGATTATAAGGGAATATCATTTCCATATTTTAAAGTAAATACAATATAAATACCTAAAAATATTGAGAAGTTCACCTTTGAAAAAGCTGAGACAAAGTTTTTTTTTAAGCTTTATAGTACAATTTATATTATATTAAACCTTGTGTTACAGTTTATATCCAACTTATAAATAACAAACACTGAATTAATTTTTCCAAATACATGTTTATTAAAAAACAATGATTTACAGAAAGATAGAAATAAGTGATAGAAGGAGTGGAGGACAAGGATCAAAGCATTCCAGGAATAAAAACAGAATTTCAAAGTTTATGTATAATTGAGATGAATATTTTGACTGACTCAGGATATTCATAGGTATTCCTAGAAGCATAGTTCAGGTAAGGATCAGGATGCATACCTGACTTTCCAGGAGAAACCAGAAGAAAAGAGAAAGTAAATATACAAAGGGGAATGTGTTGCAATGACCACCTCCAGATCTCCAGATTCTGTAATTCATTTGGGAAACTCACAGATTAATATCATACCCACAGTTTTGATTTATTACAACAAAAGAATAGGAATACAATGATGTAAATATATATTTAAATTATTTAATATAAAAAGTAAATAATAAAACTCAAATATTTTCACTTTAAAAGAAAAAGGATAGGAAGTAAAATCAACAAAAGAAAAAGTAAGGCAAGGTCCAGGTGAAACCAGACATAGACTTCCAAGAGTCCTGTCTTCTCCCAGTGGAATAATTCAAGGCTTGCTTGATTTTTCCACCAATGAACTAAGGCAACATGTATGAAGTGTTGTCTACCAAGGAAGTTCATCTGCACCCAGGAGTCCATGATATATATCAAGGGTCATCCTCTGACCAGGATATAACAAATTACAGACTCCCAGAGAAAAGCAGATACTAAATTTAAATCACATTGTGTCAATATTGTTTAAGAATGGAGATTTTTATTCTTTTTATCTCCAAAGTAGAACTTTTCTCCACCACCTTTCCTTATAATTCCTTTGAACCTTCCTCCCTCTCCCACACGCAACCTCAGAAGTTTCACTAATTTTTCTAGGTGTTTTGCTTGCTACATTATTCACCATGTAAATGTCCAATATTTAACTTTGTCATTCTACCTTGTTTTGCTATATACATAATTCCTTGAAACTCCTTCCACTTTGCCACAAATGGCAACATTTTATATCTCTTTATGGTTAAAGGATATTCCATAGTGTAGACAGATAGACCAATCTTCTTGACCCAGTTCTCTACCAGTGGACACTTTGCTTGTTTCCATGTTCTAGATATTATAAATTATGTTACTATAAACATTGTAGAGCATATAATTATTTGAGTTCATGTTCTTTGCATAGATGCTCAAAAGTGAGACCACAGGGTCAGATGGTATTTCCTTTTTCATTGTTTTCAAAGGTAAAAACAGATACTCTCCAAAATAATTGCAGTGACTTACATTCACAACATTTGTATAATAGGATTTTTCTTTCTTTTCATCCTCTGTAGCACTTACTGTTAAAGAGTCTTTTTAATATATGCCATTCTCTTGGATTTGACACGATATCTGATTGTAGTTTTGACTTGCATCTCCCTTATTAAAAGCAATTATGCATAAGCATTTTTCCATATATTTGTTAGCAAACTGGACATCCTTTTTGGTAAGTTGTCCAATCTATTGCCTGTTGAGTGTGTTTGTTTATTGTTAAAATGAATGTTTATGATATGTTTTGAATATTATTCTCATCAGTTATGTAACGTAAATATTTTCTTCACATTAGACTGATATTTTAATGTACTAGTATTTTCTTTCACTGCCAAAAATTGTCTAATTTGAGAAGCCAATTACTTATTTTTGCTTTTATTTCCCTTAGAGTAGAGAAATCAACATTATTTAAAACAGTAAGGGGGTTAAGTATCCACAAACATATTTATCATTGACAACATAAAATGTATCACCAAAGTTTTCTTCTATGTATTTTATTACTGCAAATCTTACATCTAAATTTCTATTATTTTTGGAATTTATTTTTGTTCATGGAGTTAAGGGATGTTCTACTTCATTTTTTAATGTGTTTCTGTCCAGTTTTCCCAGTACCAGTTGCTAAAAAGACTTTCCTATCCCCACTCTATGATCATGACCCCTTTATCATGAATTAAATATTGACATTGGTGTGGACTTATTCTGAATTTTTATTTTGTTCCATTGATTCATGTGTCTATTTTCATTTCAGTACCTTACTGTTTTAAATAATGTTGATTTATTTTATAATTTTATCAAGTAATGTGATACCTCTGTTTCTCACCTATTTTTTCTCAGGATTTCTTTTTCTATGTGAGGTCTATCTGTTCTATATAAATTTTGATATTTTTGATCAATTTTTTGAAGGATCATATTGACATTTTGATGAGGATTGTGTAGAAGTTATTTATCACTTTAGATAAAATACTAATTTTGTCTATATTGATTCTCTACATGCCTTTCCATAGCATTATGTCATGATCTGAACCCTCTAAAAATGTCTTGTAATTTTTGTTGTACAAGTCCTTCTCCCATTTGATTAATTCCTAGGTATTTTATTATTCTTTAAATAATTGCTAATAGAATTTTTCTTCACTTATTTTCTCATTCTTTGTATACAGACTTTGTATATAGACTTTTGTATGTTGATATTATAATCTGCCATTTTACTGTATTCATTTATTGTTTCTAATAGCCTTTTGGTGAAATTTTTATCTTATTATCTGCAAATAAAAGCCTTACTTTTTCTTTCCCAGCCTGGATTCCTTTCATTTCCTGTTGTCTGATTGCTCTAGCTAAAACCTCTAATATTAATATAAACACAAGTGATGTCAGCATCTTTGTCTTCTTTATTGAATTTGACTTGCTAGTATTTTGTTGAAGTATTTTATTGAAGATTTTCTGATCAACACTCATTAGGGATACTAGCCTATAGTTTTCTTATATGTCCTTTATCTGTTTTTGGTATTAGGATGAAGTGGACTTCGTAAAATGCATTATGGAGAATTTCTTCTATTTTTATCTTCTGTTTTTATAATATAGTATAATATTTTTATATATTTTATCTATTTATATATTTTTATATATTTATATATTTTATAATATAATATATTTTTATATTTTCATATATTTATAATATATTTATATATGTTATATAAATAAATATATATAAATATATATAAATCATATAAATAAATATATATATTTTATAATATATTTATATATAATTTATATTTATATATTTTATATATTTTATAATGTAATATAATATATTCTAATTTTATATTTATATAATATAATAAATAATCTTCTATTTTTATAAATAATTGAACAAGAGGGGTGTTAAGTTCTTTTTTTTCTTTAGAGCTTTGACAGAAGTTACTCCAAAGCCATTTGGTCCTGGTGTTTTCTTATTGGGGAACTTTTTGATTACCGTTTCAAATTTTATGATTGTGATGAATTTGTTCTTTTCTTTCTTCATGTTTTAGTCTTGGAAGACTTATAGAATTGTTCATTTCTTCAAGATTAGTGAATTCATTAGCAAATAGTTGTTCATAGTTATCACTCATGAAACTGTGTTTCTATGTCAATTTTTTGATTTCTCATTCTATCCTAATGTTCTCTCTTCTGTGTTCTGAAACAACTTTTAGATTCATTGATATTTTTATGTCTTTTTGAGATCGACTTAATTTATTACTACCCTTTTTCTTCCTCCTACTAACTTAGATCTTATTTGTTCCTCTTTTTCAAGTTGTTTTGAGTACAGTGTTATATTTTTTATTTGAGATTTTTCTTGTTTGTTAATGTGGGCTTTTACTGATTTTTTTTTCCTTCTTAAGACTCATTAATTCTGACAGCTAGTATCTTCCCTTTTACTCAAGGTATCTTTTGATTTCTGTTTTAGTTTCCTCTTTTTTCTATTAGTTATGAAGCACCATATTTTTTAGTTCTCATGTGTTTATGATGTTCCTGACCTTTTTTATAGTTGATTTCTAAACTTTATGGCATTATGGTAAAAAGGAGTGTTTTTTCATTTCAATCTGTGTAGTTTTATAGGCAGCTAACTTGTGTCTAAACAGGTGATCTATTCTTAGAAATAGTTCATGTGTACTTGAAAAAAATGTATATGATGCAGTTTTAGAATAGACTGATTTATAGATAGATGTCTACTAAACCCTGTTGGTCTAGCTCTTCACTTAAGATCATTATTATTTCCTTATTTATTCTGTTTTGTTATTCTATACATAGTTGTAAGGGAAGTATTAACTTTTCCAAGTTTGTTGCATTGTTTTCACTATATCTCTTTAATTCTTTTAATAAGAATTTTAATAATAATTAAATTAATAATAAAATAAAATATTAATTAATAATAATTAAATAATAATTAAATTAAATAAAATAATAATTTAAATAATCATTTTTGTAATGTCTTGCTCCATTATTGTTCATATACATATTTATAATTGTTATTTTTTGTTATTGCATTGTCTTTAATCATAGTCTAATGTCCATCTCTATCATAACTATTTTTTCCCTGGACATATATCTTATGTGAGTATAGCTGTCTCTGTTTACAGTATTGTTTTCCAATCTTTAACTCTGAATGTGCTTATCATTGTTGATAAGAAATATTTCTTATATACTGTATAAATTTAAAAATGTAAAGTTTACTGTATAAATTTAAATTTTTGAAATCCACTCAGTCACTTTATCTTTTAACTTGTGACTACAAGCCACTTAAGGTGATTATTTAAATGTGTTTATTGCCATATTGTAACTCTTTTAGTCTTTGTATTTTTTGACATCTTTTTATGCTTTGTTTGGGTTTCATTTTAATTCTTATGTGTAATTTATTGATATTTTGTATAAAAGTTCTACTGAGATTAGTACATGATGGACTATTTTTGTGATAGGTTGAATGGTCTCAAAGTTCTGATGGACCATAGTTTTAGACTCCTACTCCTCCTTCATATTGTATAGTTAAGACATATCTTACCTCTGTATTACTTTTGGTTGCCTTTTCAGTACTTCCACATTCAGCTTGGTGTTAGTAAATTCTTTCAATTTTTATTTTTCAGTTAAACCTTTATCTTCTTTTGTAAATGAGAAATTTGCTACGTAAAGTATTCTAAGCTGAACATTTTTTGTCTTTGAGTACTTTCAATATGTCCTGCCAGTTCCTCTTTTTTTTTTTTTTTTGCATTTGGTCTTTTTTTTAATAAAAATTTATATATTATTTGGGTTTTTTAAATTGATTTTATACATAAACATATACATATATATTTACATTGTTGTCTATCTTGAGGTTCTCCTATGCCATTTCCTTTCTGACTGTAAGATTTCTACTAAAAAATCCTCAGGCAGTTTAACTGGTATTCCCTTTTAGGTTACTCATTTTTTTTCTCTCAGCAGTTTTACGATTCTGTCTTTGTCATTGGAATTCAACAGTTTTGTTATGTGCCTTCGAGTGAATTTGTCTGGTGTTATTTTACTAGAAGCTCTTTTGGCCTCTTAGATCAGGATATCTGGTTCATATTCCAGGTAGAGATGAATTTTCAACTATTATTTCTTTCATTTTCTGTATCTTTCATTTCTCTTTCTGGTATCCCCATGATATGGCTGTTATTTCTCTTTAGGTCATCCCCTAACTCTCTAATACAGTTTTATTTTGTTTTGTTTTCTCTTTATTATTCTCTCTCTCTCTGTCTCTCTCTCTCTGTCTCTCTCTCTGTTAGCTGTTACTCCCCTTTGATGTTCATTGTCTCCATTACTTGCATGTGTCTACTGTTGAAGCCTTCTATTGTATTTTGTAATTTAGTTTCAGTATTTTTAAAATATGCTCTAGTAGTAGCAGTCTGATATTTCCTTGATCTGTATTGTATTCTTGTATTACATCATTCATTGCTTTTCTTATTTTAGCAAGCATGGCTCTAAATGTTATCTTAAACTCCTTTTTAAACATATTCTGCAATTCTAATAGATAAATTGAGGTGGGGGGGGACTTTCTTGCTCCAACATTTGCCATGTTCTTCTATTTTTTAATGTTTATGGACTGTAATTAGGGGTTTCATTTATTTTCTTTACAATGGTTTTACTCCACTTCTGTAAGAAGCCATGAAAGAACCTGGATATTTGGTGGTTTTGTTTTTGTTTTTCTGAGGATCTTAGATGGATTTCATTTCACAGAACACTGCTTTGTACTAGTTGAGAAAGCCAAGGCACACAACCAGTGAAGGATAAGAGGAAAGAAAAGGACCCTGAGCACTTAAACACCCAAAGATTGCCTCCAGTGAGTATCAAGGAGTCTGCTTTCCTACAGAGCTATAGGTAGCCAGGTTGGATCATAGAGATTCATAGTAATCCCCTCCCTTAAGACAACCCTTCAGCCAAAATGTCTTGTATAGTCTCACACCAGCTTTATCTTGTAGATTACTTGAATATTATAGTTGGAAACAGGCCACAAATCAGGAATTGTTCTTCTGCTTTTTGAGTATGGCGCTTACTCTGGGTCACTTGCTTCTGTTACTAAGATTCCAGTGGTTTAAGTTAGTAAGAGCATTTTGTTTTTATCTTGGTTTAGGGCCTGTGCAAGGTTGAAACAGATCTTTCAAATATCACATTCTTGTGCTACAAATGGCAGGTCTTTTCTCTGGCTGTCCCTGCTGATTGGGATCCCTTGTTTTGAACTGGTAGTTTTAGGCTCCAAATCAGTAATCATCACCTTGCACCCTCACTACTGTAGTTCTTCAATAACAATGCATCCTCTGTCTGTGCACCCTCTTCTCTAGTGCAGTGCCAAGTCACTAAAACCTGTAATGTGGTTATGTGCCATTGACTTGACAGTAGTGAAGTGACCCATACAGCAGTTTCCTCTCCCTCTCATGGTTTCACACTGCCCACAGAAAACATAGTTTAATTGCACATATCCAGATGCAAATAAAGGGCCATCTTTGTGAGAAAAACTGTCTAAAGATAGCACCGGCAGGCCTGTTATGCTAACTCTTTATTGTACTGGAAAACACAAAAGTGGCAGACTTCAGATTAGCTATGTGAAGCACCCTAGCTATAAGTTAAACCCTAAAGGTTGTGATTTCAGTAGCAGTGAAGCTGGACTTTTATCCCCTTATACTAAATAACCATTGATTCGCAGCTGCTGGCTATAAGGAGGAGAGTGGTTCCCAGAAATGTCCAGCTCTCCATGTTGGCCAGACAACCTCAGTGCCTGATGTCATTAAGCTGACAAGCAGGAATAAGATGGACATAAATATCCAGGAAGAGATCCTGCCATTTGCAACAGTATAACTGAACCTCTAAGATATTTATGTTGCATGAAATAAATAGGACAAATAGAGACTATATGATTTCACTCACATATGGTACTTTAATGAACATACTAACTAAAATAAAATGAACATACTAACTAAAATATGGTGAGAGATATAATTGAACTTTAAATAGTAAATTTAATACTTATATACAAAGATTGATTTATAACTATGCACAGTTGAAACTCGTAGAATGTCATAATGCAATATTATTTCACTAAAATATCAACAAAGAAGTGGGAAATTTAAATTCCTGAATAGAATTTAAATATTTCTATTTGAAGTTTAATGAAAAATGGAACTTCAGAAGACTGGACAATTTGAACCTTAAGCAACAGACATTGACATTGTTTAATCATTGAAACTTTTAAAATTATCTGAGAATTTAAAATTCAACAGTACATTTATAAATATTTTTTTCCTTCCAAATCCTTGTTATGCCATATTTTGTCATTTTTTTTCAGTGATGGGCAGAATTGTAATACACAGGAAAATGATAAATATTTAAACAAAATTTATATAAGCTTCAAAGGGAAACGAACGTCAAGAAATTTTGCATGTGAAACTTCAGTGAAGTTCATCTTTTCTGACTCTTGAGGTTCAGATCAACTGAAATGTCAAAAAGCCTAGATGAGAACAAAATTTCAAAGCATAATTACTCTCTGAAGCTGAAATCTACTTCTTACACAAATTACATAATCATTACATGGAAAAACTGATATTTTAAATGCAATAATACATTTTATAACTAAATTGTTTTTCCATAATTTAAGCAATAAATCAACTGAGAAATTTCCTTTCTGAAAAAGACTACACCATTTAATGTGTTTGGGATATAATTAGGTTGGATATTATACTTAAATCTAAGGACCCTTAATTTACCATTAGGATCTTCTAACATTGTTGGTAGAAATTTGTCTCCTGTAATTAGGTTGAAATTCTCTATTTAATTTGGTATAAAGTTGAAAGTTATAGTTATATTAAGGCATTATAGTTAAGGCAATTGGTTATTCTTTAGTTTGTAATAATCACAATTTATTTTGACCTAAAAATTAAAGTATCATTTGTGTTCTCTGATATCTATCTTCTGATGTGTGTGTGTGGGGGGAGGTCACAATATATTTACATATATTGTTAATAAAAATATTTTTGTTTTTCAAAAAATCATTAGAATTCAGTCAGTGTTATTTTGAGTAGTATTGTCTTAATAAATAATAATTTTTTATAAAGAATCTAATTTTTAAAAGTCAGATCAACTTAACAAAAACCTCAGGTGATAGTTAAGTAAATAGTAGTTGACTTATCACTTAGTCAGAAATTGATATAAATTTCCCTTTAAGTGTAGTTACCAGTTTAAATGCCAAAGGTAAGTAAAAATATTCCTCATCTTTCTTGGTGAAGTGCCTGATTATAACCCAAGGCAGTCAGTTTTCTCATAGCTGGGTCATAAAAGTCATTCTGAATAGAAGGCATGCTACAATAAAGTAGGCATGAGTATTACTGTTAAACCTAATAAGTTCATCTTATTTTTGTACATTATCAGACTCCATGTTTGTTGAGCTTTTTTGGTACTATTTATCTTTTGTATCCTCTGTCAAACTTTGTCAGACTTCATTAATCTGTTTTATTCCAGTTCCTCTAAGGTCATGTATCACTAAACTACTTACTACTGAGTAACAAAGTACCTCAAAACTCACTGCTTGACTGGAAAACCAATTAGAATTTTTCATCATTCTGGGAAGTTCCTGTTCTGATTTCACCTGAACTACCGGTAGTGGTTTGACTGTGACTGGAAGATCTAAATGACTTCCCTCACAACACTTTTATCAGTACTGTCTGATAGGGTGCATTGGTACATCTTCATATGAGTTCTCACCCACAAATAAACTGGACCAGTTTCTTTATATGGTGATTTTAGGGTTGTGCTTTAAGAAACAAAAGCAGACTCTAATAGGCCTATGAATCACATAATATCATTTCTGCCACATTTTATTAGTCAGAGTAAGTAACAGATAACTCAGTTGAATGGCCAGAGAAATCTCTATTTCTTGATGGCAAAGATTACAAAGGAATATGACAAATAATTAAATTTTATACAGTTATACTGTCTCACTATAGTTGTCTTCACTCCTTCCACATATAAAATACATTCTCCCTCAAGACCACCCAGATTTCCATACAATGAAACCACTTGAAGTTCATACCCTCATGATTAGCATCTGGTTGAAAGATAAATGAGTCTTTGTGGGTGCAGCATCTAACCCTTGATTAGTCTTGAGTCAGAAGCCTAAGTACTAGCAGTATAAGATGTTTTCCACTGATTCTTTTCATACATACAATGATAAAAATGGGACTGGAAAATCAGAATAGACTCTTCATACAAGAATGAGAGAAATAAGACTTTCTATTCAGAAACTCATCTTCCCCCTTATAACAGGAACAGAGATGAGTTCTTCCTCTGAGCTAGTTTTGTTCTTTGGGACTTATTTCCTAGTCCACTATTAAAACCATGGCCCTTTGCTAACCTATCAGCCTTACATACCAATAAGGAAAATGGGTTAAAAATCAAGCTATTTTTCACCTTTCACAGGAGGGAAAGCCATAAACCTTAAGATGTTAGGAAACAACAGATGAATCTTGCATTTGCAACAGTGTATCCATTCTATGGCTAGGGCTCTGAGTGTGTAAATGGAGTTAGAAGGAAAGCAGTTGCTATTCCCCTTTGCTCAGAGTTATCTCTGTCTGCCTGCCTTCCTCTGTGCAAGTTGTCCCTGTTTCAAATGGAGTCACCTTGGTTATAATATAAAGGCTCCAAGAATCTTCTTCCATTTGCCTGAATTGACAACCTGCCTGACCTGATATGGTGGCACAGCAGCTCAACTCTCACAGTCACTGCTTCATGTTATAGGTTTTTGTAACATAAACATCCCTTTTGTACTGAACTCAGTATCAGATCATATGCTGCAAAACAAGTCACAATAAATGTAAAGATTTTCTATAAAAATTTTCAATTCTGATGGGTGTCTGGGCGATTCATCTGTTGGGTCTTCCTAGGATGAATGCATTCAGCTGGAGGGCGGCCCTATCTTGGATGTCCAAATTGACTTCTTTAGTATCATTGAAGTTGTCTCATTTTTTCCTAAGTGTATGTTCTCAGTCAGTATAATCAGTGTATAATCAGTGTAGATTATAATGGCTTCTTTTCAGAGGTCCCAGGACAATGCTACAAATGGGCAAAACTAATGAGATTTCTTAATATCTAAGTTCTGGAGCAGTTAAAAATGTACTTCTTTCACATTCTTTGGCTCAAAGCAAGTCATGAAGCTAGCTAGATTTAAGGGATATTATATGTAAATCTACCTTTGATGGGAGACACTCATCAGAATTTGTAGACATGTTTAATCTACCACAAGCTATTTCTTATATTGTGTATTTCCTATATAGAGCAGATATATATGCTCCCTCTTTACATGTAGCATTCCCTTTCTGTTCTCTGCTATATAGCCCCAAGTGGGAGCCTCAATTAAACATGCCTGCATTTAAAATTCAGTATATACCAAAGTCAGTGTCATCATTTTGCCTTATTCCTCCAGCTTATTCCTCCAGCTTTACAAAGTTGCTTATTCCTCCAGCTTTCCAAACCTAGTTTATAGTATTACAGTTAATCTTTCTGGTAGAGTGACATCTGTGATGAGACATAAAGGAGATGAGAAAGCCCATGAGAACCTCAGAGATAACATTCTAGGCAGAAGGACAAACAGACCTAAGACTGAGTTGGGAACTTGTTTGAGAAGCTGGGGGACAATAAGTGGTCACTGTGATTGGAGTAAAGTGAATTGGGGGCAAGCCAGCATGAGCTTAGAGACATCATGGAGGGGGTGAGACCACCCAGGAACCCTGACCTCACTAACTAATGCCGGAGCCTATTGAAGAGTCTCAACATGTACTTTAGGAAAGTGGAAAAGCAGCAATTAAGAGGCTATCTCGGTAATGCAAGTGAGACATGGAAGTGAGGCTTAGATAAGAGTTGCAACAATGAAAGGGGGACATGTCAGTTTAAGAGAATCTATCTGGGAAGAATGAAAGTAGTGAATAGACATTGGTATCTTGGTTTCCCTTGTTCTGGGGTTACATATCTCCCACCATAAATCTTCTGTTGAACATGCTATTTAGCAGCTTCAAAATCTCGCTCTGGCTTCCTTTTGCCTCTGCACAGTTTAAAGTCATTTGGAAATCACAGACTGTCTCTCCAATTTCATGCTACCCTTTTTACCCTGATTTTTTCTGTCCTTCCAGTAACTACACCAGTGTACATTTTCCAATTTGGTTATTTACATTTTTCTATTACCCACCATCCCTTGTACACTGTTGGTACTATGGGGTAGAAATCATGTCTTACATATTTTTGTACCTATTTCCTAGCATTGTGCTCCCCAGGGTATTGTCAGTAAATCTCTGAGTCATTACTCATTTCTTGCTTTCTTTTATCCCTAAATACCACATCTTTTCAGGAAATGATTCGAAATTTCTCCTTAAGTAAACTTTTATTATTGTTCTCACTAAAAATTGAAACTTTGCCTACTAGATGTTTAATAAAGCATAACACAAATTGCACACCCTATTACCATCCCAATATATCTTCAAATTCCATTACTCTCAAGTCCCAGCACACCAGAGCAAAACAGCTAATGTATTTGCAGAAAGAAAAAAAGTAAACACAAGGTTCATAAAAACCTATAATATAAAGAATTTCTCTCATAGCATTTTATCATTAGACTGTTTTTTTGTTCAGATTCAATTTTCTGGAGCCCATTCATTGAAGCACTGAATATAGGTTCATATGCTAACTTGCCAGTTTTTTTGCAAATTATTGAAATTATCTGTGACAAAGTTTTCTCATCTGTGAAATAAGAATAGTTCAATCGCCTACTCATAATATTGTTGTGGAGTATAAATGAGTTACTGTATGCTAAGTGGTAAAGAATTGTGCCTGACATATAGTAAACATTGTTGAAATATTTGTTATTTGTATCATTTAACTTAGAGATAAGTTGAATAGTGAAAAACTTAACTGGGCACACAGACCATTCATTTTGTTTTTATAGGTAAGAGTTTTAATGCTTGCCATTAGCAAATGATTTGCAGTCTTTCTAATTTATTTTTCCAGACACCCTCAGGAAATAAGTGTACTTATTTTAAAGAAATGGGTGCTTGCTTCTTGTTCTATTAATTATCAGAAAACAATAGATATATAACAATAAAACTCCATCACAGAAAATCATCTCATCTATTATACAAAGAAACAGTTCTCTGCATGATATTTATTTTTTCCCCTTGAAAACATCATTATTGATTCAAACTCATATTGAACTAGTAGTGTATTCCGAGGATAGCTAAGATTATTTGCTTTACTAAATTTCTGAAAACTAATTCCTGTAATATATTGCTATCAATTTTGTAGTATATTATGAATATCAGTTTTTCTTATTTGTATCATGTAAGAATTGCATTAAGTTTATCATACCAAAAAACTGTATTTTATTTTTTTAGAATGATAACAGGTTAACATGACTTACATAAGTCAGGGAATAGTGTTGTGGAATGGCAATTAAAGATAATGAGAAAAGACATCTATAGAAATCTTTTAACTTCAAGACTGCTGGTACTTAGTGCTGCATGGAATGGGAGCTGGGAAAAATATACCTTCTACAAAAAACTCACCAAGAATCCACATTGGGATGTAAAAGAGAAGCTGTTGCTTAGCTGTAATTCTCAGTGTGAGATTTCTTATCTCAGGGACAGTATTGTTGAATCAGGGAATGCAATGAGGTATAAAAAAAATCAGTATGTTTTCTAGACTTTCATTCTTCTCAATTGGCTAAATGGGTGTAGAGAATCTAAGGTAATTACTAGCAAGAATTTTTAAATTTTGATCTTTTATTTTAAAATTTTAAATCTTGATCAAAAGAAATTAATCCAATTGATATAAAAAAATGCAAGATACCTTTTTCACATGTTGCTAACCTCTTGACATTCTTTAATTTTCTTCTCTCTTCAACTGTGCCTCTAATTAATATTAGAGAAAGTCATTCACCCACTAAATATATTCATGAGTCTTTCTGAGATTAAGCCCACCTTTCAGCCAAAGCAACTAGTGTATCCAATCTACCTGACCATAGTGATTGCTTTGAGGAAGAGAATATGACCCAATTTGGACTAACAAGAGAATATATCCAAAAATTTGTGCAAAAGTAACTAAAAATAACATTGTAGCTGTTCAGGTTAATGGAAAGCACTGATAATATAAAAAGCAAAGAGAAGAAAGATGGACATGTTTGTTGATATCATCTGGGACATTGGCTCTATCCTGAAGCCATTTTTAATCCTTTCCAAATCCATTGTTTAAACCAGTTATGTCATTTCATAATTGTTAACCCAAAAGAAATCTAATTGATTGCTATAGAAACTACCAAGAAAATTGCTGCTTTGAATGAGTGGCTACTTGAGATGATACACTCAGTTGTACTGAAATTATTCAGTCTCCCTTTACTGAAAAATATTTGCAAAATCCCCAAATTATACTTGAAAGAGTCTAATATGACTTTCCCAAATGAGTTAATTTCCACAGAATTCTCAGTAGAAAGAATACAGGTTGAGAATCTGTTTGAAAGAAGAGTCTTCAAGGATACTGCTCTGTCTCTGCAGAGCATCTGATGTTGCATTAGGAAAATGTCACTGGTCCTTAACAAAACAATTAGGCCACCAGAAATTGTGGCAAATCTAAAAGTGCCTCAAGGAATCAATGATTTGTTTAGTACTTTGCCACATTGACTCCTAAAGCCACCCTCTGCTCCCCTTTTCTTTCATCTTTTTACATTATAATATCCCAATATGGGAAATCATTACTGAGGTGATGATAGAAATGATATGGTCTCACAAAATGTCTGCCTGATACTATTTACTAAGGTTTCAAAATGTCAACTTCTACTCAGAGCTATATCAGACTTTAATGAGAATTTTATGTAGAGAGCCTTGGCATTTCTAGGATATCCAGCCCAGAAGATGGTGTTGTTTTTACTCCACCATAGAAGTACTGATTTCATAGATAAAATTAGGAATTAGTTTGATCATTGGTTTGATTTCCAAGACTCTAGATCCTTCCTTCCTTCCTTCCTTCCTTCTTTCCTTCCTTCCTTCCTTCCTTCCTTCCTTCCTTCCTTCCTTCCTTCCTTCCTTCCTTCCTTCCTTCCTTCCTTCCTTCCTTCCTTCCTTCCTGTGCCTGTTTTGTTTCAGGATGTTCTAAATGCACTGGTTATATTTATATTAATCATAGTTTCTCACCACCAAAAACCCACTATCTAGTAGGAAAGGAAAAATATGTAATCACATTTCAATATAACACAAGTTCTAAACTAGAGATGTATTTCTGATATTAAGGGTAAAAGTGAGTAGAGTGTACTCTCTAAGAAAGTCACTGAGGATGACTTAAGTGTTAATTCAAAGGATATTGAAAATACTTAAGGTCAGTATATTTTAGACTAAAAGCACAGTTACACAAATACACAAAAGTATAAAAGAACTTGAGCTGTTTTGGGGGGGAATTGCAAATATTTGAGCAAGTTACCACAGTGTCCCATGAATGGTAGCAAATCATAAAAGAATTGGTAAGGAAAGGCAGATGTTTCATTCTGTTAGATTTAAATCTTCTGCTAGGAAAGTGGTATAAGCAATAGAACTCCAGTCAACGTGGAAGATGAAAGGGTGAGACAGACACCTTTGTTCTTTCTTTTGACTAAACCAAAATGTCTATTTGATTAGAAAACAAATTTTGGCTTAGGAAAAATACTGAGAAATTTATTGCAGTGAAAGTCATTTTTAATCAGTGAAGTTGATGCTGTCTTTCCCCTCTGAAACACATTAAACTTAGCAAGTGGGGAAACATACCCAATGTGATTTATAGCCTGCAGTTTATGTGGAATTCCTTTTATGGGTTGTCATAATGCTGATGAAATGAAAAAATATTCCAAATTAATGTGAACCAACAAGTAAATACAAAAATTATCTTACATACACACACATAAACACACACACAATTTTCTTCAATAAGTAACAGGAATTTCATTCCATGATGAGCTGAAGTAAGATTATGGTTTATGTAATCTTAGAAATATTCCTTATAGAACCCATGTATAGACTATAAGTATATAGTATAAATAATACCAGTTCACATTATATTTAAACAAGTTAAATGAAAGTATTGACTTTGGAAAAACTAATGCTGAAGTATAATTATCGCATTGCAAAGAATCTTAAAGAACTTGAACTTAACTTGGTGTTAACTTAATAAATAGAGACTTTAATGAAGTTATTAACTATTTAACATAGGTAAAACTTAACAAACTTTTAGCTCTACTATGTAAGAAGTTATTTGTAATTTGAAGGTCCAGCATTGTATTCCTTTCTCAGTCTTAGTACAAAGTACATGGTATCATTTTCTTCCATTACACTGGCAACTGCTATACAGATTCCTAAAAGATAACTACCAATTATTTCAGAGATCTTGTATATGTCATTTTCTATTTATTTTGCAGTCTAAGGTAATATAATTACTGGAAAAAATCTATATCCAAATTTTATGCATATACACTTCTGACATACATAAGAATATAAAAGATTGATATCTTAATAATGCTGAGAAGTCTAATTTTTAAATATATTTTATGTGCCATAAATATTTGAAAAAATAGTATTGTGTTAGTACTATTACTTATGAGCAGTAACTTATTTAGGGTTCATATTCCTGGAATTGATCTGTAGCATTAGTGATGATCAAATTATTGAGTGATCTTAACTTTTTAATTTAAAAAATTCATTTCTACTTTTCAATTTAATATAAAGAATGTTAGGACATTTTTGTATTTATGGCACTTTAATTCATTTATAGTATTGTTTCTTAGCAGGGTGGATTTAAATGAAATAACTTTAATGCTGTTTAAATGGACTGTACTCAAGCATGATCTATTGATTGCACTTAGGGGAAATCAACAGACCAAAGTTGTATCTGAATCATAAAAGAAGCCTTTACCTTTGTTCATGAGTAATATCTTTTTGTTCTAATTTGATAAAAGCATTTTTAAATGCATTTACTGATGGCTTCAAGTGTAACTCTGGTCAATAAAAGAGTTAATATTAAATGTGAAAAACATGATAATGTGTATGAAGAAAATGCCTTTCTTCCCAAGAAAATGAAAGTGTTTATCTCCTGCTAAAAGTATGAAAGGCAAAGCCAGTCCCCTGCTGTTTCTTTTTAAAATAAGCCCATAATCATTTAGTCAAATTCAGGAAAAAGAAGATTGCTTTATTTGATCTCTTCTTTTACAAAATTGTCTTCCATGTTGATGTAGAGTATGCCCTGACCATATATTCTTAATTAATTAACTATGGCTTGATTTATTTCTGCCTTTGTCCTTTCTCATTGGAAGTAATAGCAATAATTCTTCTGAACCCTGTTATTTTGGCATAACTACCCTGGGGCCATTCAGAGCACCCCAGAGAGTTCAGACTACCTGGATCTGTGTTTCTACCTGGGTAGACACATATAAAAATTGAAAATGTTTTCACATCAAATCACCCCTCTACCTACCTCAAATATTCATCTATCTTGCAAAGTTCTGACAGAACTTTTTAGGTTTTTTTTAATACTTTGAGTTAACCTATAAGTCACTGTTTGTTTTTTTTAAGCCTTTGGTGACCTCCTTATTTAGTGAGTAAACTGTACACACTCTGTTGCTTAGTGAACTTCACATATTTGTAGATATAGGAACAAAAAACTTCATGAAAGCAATCTGTTTCAACTTCAGAGTCTTTGGAACACTTTAAGTGGGTGGGGTTTATCATTTTTCTAAACACAATACATGTCTTCAGCATGCTGGGGTTGAAACAGTGAAATTCTTCTGCTCTGTTCTGCTAGGAATGGGTCACATGGCACAAATACTATTGCCCTGTTCACTCTGGGTGGTTGTTCAACAAGGCTACCTTTTATTTAAAATAAAAGATACAAAGTGCCCCTGGAGTTACACACTCCACTAGCTTTACCCCCTTCATTAAGGCTAGATCTGAGCAGCATCATAGAACAAGGAAACTGCATGTAAGAAAAATATAGCTGATAACCAAACATATGAGGACATTAAAGGGACACCAAAAATGCTAATTATAATTATATATAGTTCTTTTCTCTTATAGGTAGAGTAAAATGAAGTAAACAAACCATCAGTGCTATAAAACAGAGGAACTAGAAATGATCATCTCTAATATGTCATTCAACCATATATGTGATTAGCCTCAAATACATTTATGTCACTTCTAGTAGTTTATTGTATGGACCTATAATTCAAAATGTAGATTCGTAGAGAAAAATAATTGTCTACCATATTTACTAAATGTTTAAATACAAGTTCACCCATAAGAAAGACCTAAAAGAACTGCATAAAAGAATTGATACTAGTGAATAATATCTTTGGGTAGCTATTAATCACCAATCTGTTCTATTCTTTTATCCAAATTAGATCAATTTGGAAAAGTTTGATTATTTCTTTACTATCCAATAAAATCATTATTCCTGGTTTTAAAATTTCTAAAAATTCATTGATTAGTCATTGTTTCATGTTACAAATTCACTTTTTTTAAGTTTCTTATAGTGAGTCTGGAAATCTGGAATATGAGAGGAAATGCCATTATTTTTCTTGTGGCTATTGAAAGATTTTGTGATGTTGAACAAAAACACCATCAAAAAAGATGGGTGTGTATGCTTGTTATTGCTTGCATTTTATATTGCATATGATTTTGTTTAGCAATCATTTTCTAAAATCCAATGGTCATTATATTAGTGTGAAGATTTAAACCACATTTTTAAGATATCAGGGATCAGAAAGTTAGGCTTTTAATTGTAAGACAGCTATGAAGTAATTTTTATATAATGCATTAGACTGTGTATGTCTTTCATTCACAACAACTCAAAATCAGAAATGAAAATGCCATTTTATATATCTTTAAAATTTTAAAACTTTATATGAAAACTTGTTTCACTAATAAAACACCATTCTCTATACCATTTTTTTATAGGTTGACCATTAAAAGTTGACCTGATTTGTCAACCATAATAATCTTATTTCCTCAACAAATTCTACATAAATATACAACTTCCTTGAATAAATCTAATGTAGATTGTCCTGAAAGAGACAGTGGGTGTTTAAATAAAAGATGTACATGATGATGGTTTTGTTAATTTGTTAGTGTCTATTGTGCAGTTATGTTTGTTTTCCAAGTACTTCAATATAATGGTAGCAAACAGTCATTCTGATAATATCTCCCATTGGGAAAAGTGAAAGCAATGGGCTGGAAGAAATTTTCATAGAACTCATATGATTTCCACCACCTTGCTGGAAACTAGTTCTTATATTCAGTATTAAACTGATCATTACTTCATCCTCTATTTCAATAATTTAGTAAAATGATGCAGGATACCCTAATAAAAACTATACTATTCTTTATTGTATTCATAGTTTTAACTCAGATTGTTTACTCTGTTAGCAACCAAAAATACAAACAAAAAAAGCAGTCATTGGGTACATGAGAAAAATGTTTAAAAACACGAGGTAAGTGTTAAAGTCTCAGGTATAAATATGAGAGTATGTGAAAGAAAATTTATATGCATAAATAAAATGAGATATTTACCCAAAGCACAATTTAAATAATGTTGATTTAGCTAGTTCTTATTCAGGCAAAGTGTCCTACTTTTATTGACCATTTGCATTGTGACCTGTGGGGAAATGTGTACTTTTGAGAGAAATGAAGGGTGTAGACTCTGACTCTTAGGTTTTAAACTAGAATTCTTTTTGGGAAGAGCAAGATGAATGACCTCACTCTGGCAAAGTAAGTCTACCTCCTTAGCACTTTCCTTCAGTTGACTGTATCCCTTTGAGGGTATGATGGGCAACTACTATCAAAATCCTTTTTTTTTTTTTTGAGTTCTCATTCATTCATTTATTCATTTATCTTTATTAGACCCTAAATCTCCTTTCTCTAATTTTGGTCATAATTTATGTGGATTTAGAAACTTTAAAACTCTAAATGTTTTAAGAATAATAGCAAAAAACAAGTTCAATCAATTCCCTTTCAGAAAACAATAATTGCATATTTTTCCCCCATAATTTCTTTGCACAGTTACCTTTAGTTGAATAGTTTTATTTTATACTTTATACTGGGTTTGAGGCACTATCACAAAGTCATGTTACAATTGTTGTGGAAACCTTAATGATGACACTATGCAATATCTCCTTTGTGAAAGGCACAGGATATTTTACGTATGTTTTAAAATAATACAGCACTGTTTATTTTTCCTAAAAGTTGTCCTAACCTTGGATAAATTCTGTAATTACTCCCCCTATGTGTTGACTGCTAACAAGCTTAGCACTAAGATTATGAGGAACCTGTGGCCAATGTGTGTGGTTTCAGATGCACAAATGTGTAACCTCAATTTTCTAATATCTCTGATTTGTTAAAATCAATTTATTTCTCTTTTTAAATTACTAATTAAATTAAATTACACTTATATGCTATAAATTGCATTAATACTCTTTTAGAACTAAGTAATGGAGAATTAATATATATAATTCCTGTTTCTAGATCTCTGCTTTACAAACTTAAAGTCAACCAGTTAAAATTTAGCAATTTTCTATATCTGTATGTGGCAATCCTTTCCCTTTTAGTCAACTGAAGGAAAAGCCTTACAGTGAGAGCTTTGTCTTATGATAAAAAGCCTTGTGATTTTTAGGATTATGGCCCTATCTTTGTGTCCCAAGTTTGTGACCTCTATCTCTAGAGGGTTCTGTATCAGATCACACTGGCAATTAGCAGATATGTTTAAAAATCAGTCATTAAATATAGCTATTTGAGAATATAAGGCTATGTAAATATAATTGGCATGTTTTACTTTTTAAAGATCTAAGAGAATGGAAGGTAACCTAGAAGTCATTTTAAAACTGGAAAGTAACACTATTATCAGGACAACTTGGGTTCAAGACTCAATTGGGTCTCTTTCTCTGTCCTTGTGTGTGTGGAAAGTGAGTGTTGGTGGGCGGGGGTAGTAATTGATTGTATTCCAATGTATGAAATGTCTAAATATGTAAAATATTTACTGTCAATATGTTCCTTAAGTAATGTTAAAGGGTGGTATTTTATAATGCCCTAGTAGAAGTATAGGAAATTTTAAAACTAGATTATATTTTTAAAGCAGTATTTATGGCCTTTATTTTTTAATCAAACAATCTGCACTCTGATTTTCTCTAAGACCCTTCAGTGTTATTTGTAGACTGGTGGTCTGCATATTGATCCCTCCTGTTTCCATGACTAAAATTGATTTTCCTTCCCTCACTGAGACCTTTTCCTGTCATCAAACTTACTTTTTCTCTGATACCAAAATTACATTAGATTGGATTATTCAATAGAAGAAGGGGTATGTCATTGGGCACAAGCAATATGCTTGTAGTCCCTGATATTATAGACCTTCAACAAATACTTCATAGATGAGAACTAGAATGGCTTGGGAACAAGTCAGCTTATACTAAAAGTTGAAGGCGTTTTACAATTGCAATCTCTTTTATCAATCTAAAATAATACTTAGCAAGTTTATTCCTAAAAAATGTTCTATATTCATATGCAAATGCTGTATGACTCAATGATTTTTTTCAAATACTTATTGTTTGTGAGATATGTAAAATCATATATATATATTCTATTCTAAAGAATTTTCTATCAATGACTTATTGTCTGTTTACATAAAAGATGACTGATAATAAAAATAGCACATGATTCATTTGATATTTCATAGTATCAATGATGGAAGTAATTTTTATTAAAGCCCACAAAAAGTTAATTTTAACTGTATTTTGCTCGCAAGAAATTATCAGTTTACTGGAGAATGTACAGGTGGAAAATTTAATATTCATCTCTCTGTGACTATTTCTGCAGTCTCTCAAAACAATCCTGTGTATCACAGTAGATGGCATAGCTTTCCAGAAGAATTAGGGATTGCCTCCAGTGGTGATAAACAGAACTATTTGAAAGAGATGGTGCGTATTGACCCAGTATTTGATTATGTGAAAAATTTGAATAGATTTGGAAAAAGGAAAGATGATTCTAAGTTAGGGAAGAAAGACATATGTTAGTGGGACAAGACAAAAAAGAGCACATGCATCCAGTATAAATAAATACATCAGTATATACAGAGTAGCAGTTTCACCCAAAATTATTTTAGTGATAACTCTGGAAAGAGAATCAGTAACATAAGATTATAGAAAAGACTCTATTTGATTGAATGGTTTGGATTTATTCATGGATGTAATAGATTTACTTGAAGGTTTTTCAGGAAAATAATGTTATCAAATGTTTTATTATGACTGCTGTAGTAACCTTATGGGACTATGACATAGGAAGTATTAGATTTTAGAAATAAAAAAGATTAGAAAACATTTAAATTTAAAGATAATGGTCTACATATTGCAACAAGGTGCATACATTGGAACTAAAAGCGTATAGGTAAGTGACATTTCTAAGTCAAATATTTGCTTTTGAATAAATTTTAGTAGAAAGTCGATTGAAACATTACTTTGCAACTCAGGTACTTCATAACAGGAATACACTATGTTATAGAGATTTATGTAAATTTACAGAAGAAAATAATTTTGTATTCAGGTGAATATTTTGTATAGGAGATACTAGCAGCATAAGCCAATGGAAAGCAAGCAAGAAATAATCACTTTGGGATAGAACTTCAAGAAGCATCATGAAATAAATGGTGGCCTGTCAAACATGTAGGAACATAGAAACACCAAATTAGATCACATCTCTGAATGAAGAGTATGGGTAAAGTCAAGTGTCATTCTGTCTGAGTTATGACTCTATGCAAAGTCCACACTAGAAAAATTCTAGTAGTTTTGTTTCATTTTTATAGATATATAAACTGAGACTGACTAAATAACTTACTGCAATCACAGCTAGCAACACTTCCACTACTGACAAGGGAAGCATGGTAATTAGGAATAACTATGCTTCTAATAATTAGACAGACTGGGAAAAAATATATATAGAAATGCTTGATGTCACTAAAAACTAATGAGACAGTAAAGAAGTAGAAGTCAGAGATCTGAGATAAGAGGGGCAAAAGATTAATTTAGTATTTGGGTGGTTATATTTCTATTGACATTTGCAGCTCCAGAATAGCAGAGCTCTTAGTAGTTTCCAAGGAAAACCAAACTTCAAAAAGGAAAATGTTAACTAAGTCAAATAGAAATTGAAGTACAAAGATTACCTTTCTTACTTATGAATTATGTATCAAATTTACAAATACATGTCCTTTAGATAACTAATTTTGACATGGAGCCTCCATGAGACCCACCCTAGAACAACTGTCAGTAACCAATAGAGCAATCACTCAAAAATAAGGATAACACAGACTAGAAAGGCATAATTAGTGAACCTGAACTAAAAAAATAATGTGTCCTTCAATCATAGCATAATTTCTACAGCAAATGTGAAATTTTTTTAAATTTAAGGGGCATAAAACAAGTCTCACTATATTTAAAAGGTTTCAAATACTTCATAAATTGAGATGTTTTCTAATCACAGTAGCATGAAGCTTGAAATTGATATAAAATATAAATCATTCATGTATATGGAATTGAGAATTTTCCAAATAATATATAGATCGAAGAAAAAGAAAAATGGAAATAGAATTTATGTTGAATTTATGTATAATATAAATATTAATATCAAAATTTATGAGATACAGCTAAATCCATGTGCTGAATCAAGTAGAGTTTTAAATCATATATAAGGAATAAAGGAATGCTGAATAATACCATTGAACTAAAGCAAAAATGCAAACAAATTATTAAGAGTAAAATATGCAATAAAAAGAAGTCATACAGTAGATATAAATGATCATAAATTTGGTTTTTGAGATTAGTAATACTTGTAAATTCAGATAAGACAAAGAAAATTAAATAATAGTAAGCACATACACCAGTGTTAGGCATGCTATCATTAGAGACAGTGAAGAAATTAAAAAATAGTAAAATGTTATTTAGTAACAGCTTTATGCTGACACATTTAAAGTTTAGATGAAAAGAACAGATTTCCAGAAAAATGCAATTCACCATAACTGAATCCAAAATAAATTTCCCACAAAGAAAACCACAGACCCAGATGGCTTCACTAGCAAATGCTGCCAAGTTTACACAAAATTTTGAGAGAATCAAAAATGAAGAACATTTCCTCACTTATTTAATGGAACCAAGCATAATATTAACACAAAAGTTGTAGTCAAAATTAGATGCAAGACCCCTAAATAAAAATTAGCAAATGATATCCAATTATGTATAAAAGAATAATGTATAATAGCAAGTTGTATCTTTTTCCAGGACATTGATGTCAGTTTATCTTTCAAAAATCAAGCCATTGATTCAACTAATTAACAGCAAAAGACAAAAATTGCTTCAGTAGATACAGAACAGATATTTAAATAAATTTATCATTCATGATTTAAAAAATATAGCAATTTAGGAATAAAATGAAGCTTCTTTAGCTTGATGTATATGATAAGAAATACTAAGGTGTGCAGCATATTTGATGGTAAAATGTCAAAAACTTTCCCTCTATAGAAATAACAGAGGATGTACACTCTCACCAATCCAGTTAATTATGAAATGAAATCTATGTATATTAAGCCTATCCAACAACTATAATAAGTTTATAATAAAAAGTATAACCTACATATTAAGTCACTCTTTCATAGGGAATCTAGAACTAATTTTAAAATTTACATGGAAATTCGAAGGGGCAGGAATAAGCGACACACTCTGGAAACAGAAATATAGATGAATATGCTACAACAGAAAGCAGCATTTTTTATTAACCTGAGAAAATAGGTCGTAGTGCTCTTGGCACAAGATCCGTCACCAGATCAAACAAAAAAAGAGCCATACATTTGTGGACATAAAGTATGATGCAATTGGTAATGCAACATATGGAGAAAACTTTTCTCAATAACACTGCTGGATCAACACAGTAGCAATGAGAAAAGAAGAAACTTGATCCCTCCCCCATACAATCCATAAATATCACATATATAATTTAAAAATAAAACATTGCAGATCAAAATATAAAGGTAAGCTATAAATTTTGTGGCCTCGGGATAATTTAGGAGATTAACTTTATGAATTGGCAGAGATAAAGATTGCTTTCACATCCTATGGAGGATAAAACTAAACAATGACAATATGTTCTGTTCATGAATAATCTTCTTAAGATTATGGAAAGGCAAGAGAAAGAATGAAACACATTTGCTGACAAAGTATTGTATTTGGAATACATAAAGAACTGCTAAAACTCACTAAGAAAAATAGTTCCCAGTGGGAAAAAAAGTGGGATACTTGAACAGATTTTTTTCAAAAGAGACATTACAAGCCAATCAGTACATTAAAACATATTCTTATAAGCAACGGGGAAATGCTAATTAGAAGAAAATTGTTCTACCACTATACACTCCCCTGAATGGCTAACGTTAAAAAATTAGAAAATACTAAGAGTAGTGTAAGCAATTTGACAGAGCAAGGGAACTCTCAAATACCGCTGGAGGAAGTGAGTTTATCGATACCAATCAAATGTGAACATAGCATCAACAATTTGGAATCCCATTCCTACGTAGATTTCAATAATTTGGAATCTCACTTCTATTGAAATGTTGAAATAGAAACCAAGAAGAAGTTTGTGTAAAAGTACCCTAAAAACACATATATTAAAAATAAAACATATTGCACATGTATTTCAAAACTAGACAAAACTAAACTGACTTAAAAATCAGACGATTGGGAAGGAGAAATACTTGGGAAGATCATGATGGGCAGAGGGCTGCAGATTAATTGACTTTGTTCTGTTTTGTTTGATGATTACCTAGGTTTTTGGTCTATATGTGTTGAATACCATGTTTCTGAGAACATTGTCAGATATGTCATTATGCTTCAAGAAAAATATCATAAATAAAACCAAAATGTCAAAACCAGTAAATATTCTAGCTAGAAAATGGATCTAGGAATTCAAAGTTGAGTCTTCCTAAATTCAGATCCCATTATTGATTTATTCTTACTCAGGAGAATGGATGCAAGAAGTGACATGTGATCCATATTCAAAGTTGTTAAAAGAAATTTATCAAGTAGTCTGTATTAATGATTGGTAAAAACTGGAGCATCAAGAAAGACCTGTGAATGAAGTATATTCCTTCAATATCTGTTCTTAACTCTCACCCATTCATAGTCAGTGTTACAAAGTATAGTCATTTATGTGTTTTTATTTTGTTAATGGAAGTAGATTATAAATTTCTGGAAACTATGAGTCATCCTTAATTGGGTTTTATTTTTCCTCAGCACCAAGTTTTAAGCATACAGCACATGCATAGCATTTTCCTCTGGTATAATACATTTTTAAAACAGAAGGGGAAATAAAATAATACATACTTGTACTTTTATTTCTACTTTTTCTTTCTTCCATCTGCCACAAAAAAAAAAAAAAAAAAAAAAAACAATTGATGCACTCTGTCATGAAATGAATGCTTGTCTTATCTGATTCACTAATGTTTCACTGCACCTGAAAAGACACCAGCACCAACATAAAGTTTGTTACTTACCAAACCAGTTATTCACACGTGCAACAGTTTTGTCTCTCCATCACTTTAGATTACACTCCTCTACCATATCACTCTAGTGAATTTTACTGATTCCTCAATAGCCACCCTGGGCAGTCTCCTCCACAAAGTCTCTACATCTCTTCCCGGAAGAACCAGTAGTGATTTCTTTGGAGTCCCATTATGGTGTCCATTAGGCTTTCCCTCTATTGCATGTGCATGTCTTCTGGACATGTCTGTCTTTCTGACTTAAGCTATAAGAGAGTCAGTAATATGAGGGATATAAGGGGAGTACAAATAAGCACTAACATTTTTAAAATAGTTACTATATTCCAGCCTGAGCAGGTGCCACTTGAGCTTTGAGAAGTTAGATAAAAGCCTTGGTGACACATCTGTCAAGCTGTCAAGCTCTTATTTGTGCCCAGATCCTTTTGGCTCTGAACTCAACTCCCTTTTTCACCTCTCCGTGCTGCCTCCAAAGCAATGTGTCTGTCTCGTATATATATATATATATTTATATATATGGCTCTTAGAACTCCTGGTCCCCTGTCCTCCACTGCCTTCAGAAAGATTTGTAAATCTGAAGAGTCTATTAATTCTTCAGTTACAACTGTTGAATTTCTCTGAGGAGCCTTGGTTCTAGATGGGAAAAATGCTGATTAGCATGTAATAGATGATATACCTGTCACTTTTAGAAAGTATTGGGAAAAAAAGCTATAAAATTCTCTTCTGTGTATCTCATTGTATGCATTTTTAAGATATACTTTCTTTACAATACATGTATGAACTTGTGTTTAAAACAGTTTATTTGTATCCTGACAGTTCAGATCAATAAAAGACCATCAAAGGAACTTGAGGTAAAATAGCAATTCTAAAACTCATGCCAAAAATTAGTAGTTGGGTTTTTCTTTTTTCTCTCTCTTATTTGACTCCCTTGTACTTATATTTTGCTTTATAGTCTGTGTTTCATCATACCAGTGCATTGTATATTTAATGACATAATTGTGTTTCAGGAAGGAGAATATATTTTTAACTATCTTGGTATGTATAAATGTGGTTTTATGATTTTTAAATATTCTGTAGAAATATCTCTAAGTTGTTTAAACTGTTGCCTCTAAGAATGTGACAGATGGCAGTACTTTTTTTCTAAAAATAATTATTTGTATGGGGAAAATACTGTTGCTTTGTCTGTTATCTCTTTGTATCATGTAGACTACTATATATGACAGTAATATAAAGAAAGATGTTTCTGTCCCCCATGACCAAAATTGCTAATGAAATTATAGTACAAATGGTACCATATCCCCAAATTCAAATTCACTATGTAATATACATGGTGCCTCCTAAGGAATTACTGAAATATGTCTTAACCTTAAATTTAAAATTAATGTCTAATCTTTCAAAAATTACTAATTAAAATTACTAATTAAAAATTTCTATTTCACTTGTAAAGAAAAAACAGCTATTTTATGAAGATATAAAGAAAAAAACATATATAATTAGGAATTTAAAACCAAAATATTATTTACAGCACTTCATACTGAAGTCAGCTCAACATTGGCCTTAATTCATAGGCAAACAAGATCAGCTCTACAACCAGGCAAGGTCAACAAGGACTGGTTTGTGGAAGCCCTATTTTATAGCAAAGTGGAGGTGAATGACTGTATTACATCAGCAAAGTACACTTCAGTAATCTCACTTCTGGCAGAGCTAACAAATCAGTAGTAGGTCATCTGATGTCTGAATCAATTCTCCGTCATTCTTCAGGTCCAGGAACATTCACTAGACTAAATCAACAACCCCACTTATTTTTCCTTTTTGCCTTTATTATTTCAAGAAATAGTACATTCGTTTAAAGTGTCTGACTTTTTGAGTGTATTTTATGAATGCAGTTACCTTAATCTTGAGGTTTGAATATATGTTCAGTAAGCTTATTAAATTACTAATTATACTTCAGTACAACTAGACTACAGTTTAAAATAAAAATGCAGAAAGATACAGAAATAAAAATAGAGAAAGATACAAGCTATACTATGAGTAGCTTGTAGGAATCTTTAATTTAGGAAGGGAAATTGACAATTTTTAAAAATATGATCACAACTAAAAGTTCTCACATTTCTATTGTTGAAACAACTTCCATCTACTACTTTCACTCACAGTGCTTTGAATCACGATAGATGGGGCAATTGAAATATTTTGACAGATTCTTAATTCAGCTTGGCAAGTCAGTTAAAGAGTTCCAACTTTCTTAGAGCAGCACTCTTCCCTCTCAACAACTTGTGAAATTACATCCCTAAATAGTACATCCCAAGATATGTATGCAAATCACCTTCAAGAGATGTACTGCAAAGGCTACTAAAAAATGACTAAGAGATTTGAATTTTCAGTCTGACTTGTCACTTACTGTAAAATGTTGGACAAGTCTTTTCTCTCACAAGCTCATTTTATTCACCTCTTTTTAAAAAAAATGTATTAAAAAATCCTTGAGTCTCAAATTTTCTGTAATGATAATCAGTAACTGATTATGAGCCAGCTAAATGCATTGGCAGTGTGTTTTTTGTGATCAGTAGATAATGAATGAAATTTTAATATTAACTAAATATATCATATTTCAGTATAGATCTAATGACACTCTGGATTATTAAAATGTCTTAAACAGTTGTCAAGAAGAACTCTCTTCA
The DNA here is from genome assembly GCA_004024945.1 of Uropsilus gracilis. Lineage (NCBI taxonomy): Eukaryota > Metazoa > Chordata > Mammalia > Eulipotyphla > Talpidae > Uropsilus > Uropsilus gracilis. Next base: position 6,300 of record PVHY01001021.1, on the reverse strand, counting down.
GCTAAAAATCAGAAAGTGCATAGTTGGAGGTCAAGCTAAAAAGTCCCAGATCAGCTCAAAATATATCAAATAAGAGAGAGAAATAGGATCACTTGGTTGTCATCATCTTCTAGGATTGCTTTCTGCCAGTCTTGCTGGTGTTGTGATTATTGAGTTAAAATATTCCACATACAGCGCATTAAACACTCCTGATGTTCAAAAAGACCCATCAGCTTGCTAGATACCCTAACAAAAAAAAAAAAACATCTTTCTTAGAAGAAAATCTAAAATCACAGCAACATCTTTCCATTTTTAGTTGAAGGCATGCATTTTAATGTTTTAATGGACCTTTTGTTGGGATTTTGGTTTCTTATATGTAAAAGGTTTTTGTAGCTAGCCATACAAAGTGAAAGAAAACAGTTTTAAATGGGAATAAATATGAGCAGCTGGTGATCTGTTCAGGCTTGGATGACAGTTTTTTCCCTGGTAAGTTAGGAATGGAGCACCAGAAATCAGCTACTGGAGGCTGTGTTCTCCTACAAATGTTAGTGATTCTTTCCTTTGCAGCCTGCATACAGTCTTAGCCAAACATCCCAATCATCTGCTAAAGGTTATAGTAATCTTAAAAGGAGAAAAATTTTACTTTAGTTACATTAACTATTTTTAAATGTTAGTAAATAATTGTACTACTTACCTGTTAAAAATGTTTGTATTTGATGTGATGCATATGGAAGTTTTTTTGTCATAGGCAGCGAAAGAGACTAGATTATTAATATCTTATCCAATTAAATAAATAGAACTCTACTAATAGGATTGAAACTCTCTAGACTTCTCAGTTGCCTTGTTCTTACTCCCCTGTCTCCAGAATGATTTTTCTAAGTTTTCTTAGTCATTATGGTTTTCCCATGTCTTATAGTTTTATCATATATAAAGGTGTCTAAGCATATTGTTAGCCTACTTGTCTCAGGACTTTATATAAATTATGTTAACTTTATGCAGTAGAAATTAACTGATTTCCTCCTTGGCTTTAGATAAAAGGAATATAAGAGGATTAAAAAATAACCTGTCTTTATGGACCTTACATTTTAGGGGAGAAATAAGCAATAAATATGACAATAAGTAAGACAATTTTAAGTGCTATCAAGGAAAATAATGGGTTGGAGGAAAAGGAGAGTATATTTGCTTATTTTGAGTGGTTGAGGAGGTAAAACACTTAAGCAGAGAAAGAAGGGTAAAAAAGTCTAAGGGAGAAAATATGCTTAAAGACAGTTGTGGGAATTTTGTGCCAAAGGAAAGGAAAAGAGCAAATGGAAAGGCTTGAGACAGTGCACCCTTGGAAGGTTTGAGAAATGGCAAGAGGCAGGGTGTTGAGAACCGTGTGTGTGTGTGTGTGTGTGTGTGTGTGTGTGTGTGTGTGTGTGTGTACGTACATGTACAAGCAAACAAATGTATGTCTGCTTGGAGAAGTGGCATATGGGGAACAGGAGAAACTATAGGGAACCAGATCCTGAGGACCATGAATATTATTATAAATACACCATGATCGTTGCTTTTCTCTCTTTTTTTTTTAATGAAGGTAAAGCATACAGTTCAGTAGTACTTAATATATTTATAATGCTATGAAGCCACCACCTTAATTGAGTTCTAAGACATATTTAGCCACAAAAAACCCATACCATTGAGTGATTACCCTCTATATGTCTCTCTCCCCCACACCCAGTACATGACAGCCACCAAATTGCATTGTTTCTATGGATTTGCCTCTTATAGATATGTCTACAAATAGAATCATGACATGTGACTTTCACTTAATTCATAATTTTCTCTAAGTCCATCCACATTGCAACACATATCAGTACTTTGTTCCTTATTACTGTGTACTATTGCATATCCCTATGTTGTTTATCTGCCCATTTGTTGATCAACGTTTGGGGTATTTCCACTTTATTATGAATAAAGCTGCTATGAATATTTGTGTGTCAGTTTTTGTCTAGACATCCATTTTCAAACCTCTGGAGTATATGCCAATAAGTAAAATTACTGAAGCATATGATAGTTCAAGTATAACTTTTTGAGGAGTTACTTAGCTTCTTTCCACTGTGGATAAATAATTTCATATTGCATCAGCAATGTATGAGGTTTTCAATTTTTCCATGTTCTCTAAAACTCCTCTTATCGTCCTTTTTGTCATATATTTGACCATCTTGGTGGGTATGAGATATTTCAAGTTGCATTTCCTTAGTAATTGTACTGTTAAGCATCAGTTTATGTCCTTGTTAACTTCTGATATATCTTTGGAGAACTAGCTATTCAGTTTTTTGCCTAACTTTTAAATAGGTTGTATTTTGTCACTGAGTTATAATATATCATGTGTATATATTCCCCCTATATATTCTAGATACTAGACAATTATCAGATATATGATTTGCAGACATTCTATGGGAATTCTGTATATTGGTTTTTTTCTTGATAGTGTCCTTTGATCTACAGAAGTTAAGCACATGATGTTTAATTGTGAGGACATGGGAAAACATTGAAAAGATACAAGATGGTCTGCTTTAAGTTTTAAAAGAAACTCTCCTTAGTGTCATGTTCAGAATATAATAAAAACTACTCCTAGTGCCAGCAGGGTGGAATACCCTTTTCTACCCCTATTGCATGAAATATGCTACAGAGTCAAGCAGCCACTCCATGAGAGTTCTGAAAAGAAAATATTAACAGGCAGACTGAGGTGTCTAAAATGTGAATTAGAACACATTTTGGCTTCCTTTTTCTCCTGGCTTTGAACTGAAAATCAAGTTCCAGAACTGTTCAGAAGATACTGGTTGGTAGCAAAACCTCCTGGAAAAATCACTTTTTGCTAGCCAGGGGACCTCCCATCCAGAGAGTTGCTGGGGTATCCAGAAGTTTGGGGTTCTTTTTCTGTTTGTTTGTCTTTCCACCCATGATTTGACTACAACTGAAGCCACACTTTCACTCTTCCACAAGATTAGGTGGGAGGGCCTTGTGCACAAGAGACAATCTCCCTGGCCAGAAAAACTAAGAAAGACTTTTTTGTGTGTGAAATACTTTTTTCTCTCACTTTTTCCCTGTATCTTCATTTATGTGGAACTACAGTCAGTAGAGGAAATTAATATTTTGAATGAATTCCAACATATGAATCAGGAAAAGAAACGCATATAAGTCCACAATTTGGTGAAGAATTCCAGAGTAAAATGAATTGTACTCCAGAATCATACTTGTGTATATGCAGAACATATTTAAAGAAATACAGCAAAGGTAAACTACCATATAAGTCACTGTCCCAGCTTAAACTAGTGGCATATGTGTTGGGTAAGCCCAGTTAGCATAAGCTTTAAAAAATGAAACTAATATAGAAATAGTGACTGCCCACAGAAGGTAAAGCACTGCATGTGATTCAATCTGATGGGCATTGATTGTCTGCTCAAAAAACAAAACAAAACAAAAGCAACATTATCTAGAGGATTTCAGTTGACTCTTGAGAATCAAAACAAAATGTTCAAAATGTCCATGATAAAATCAGAATTATTTGGCATAGAGGGAAAAAAAAGCTAGAGAAACAGGACTAATTCTCAAAGGAAAAGTAAAGCAGATGTTGGAATTTATAAATAAAACTTTAAAGCAGTTTTTATAACCATCTTCCAAGAGATAAAACTGAATGCTCTTGAAAGAAATGAAAAGATAATCGTTCTCAGTAAATTACCCAGTTGGAGCAGTTTAAAACAACAAACAGTCATTAGCTCACACAGTTCCTAAGGGTCAGGAATCTGGGATTGGCCAAGCTGTATGGTTCTGGTTCAGGAATAGTTCATTTGTAGCCAAGATTTCAGAGGAAAGTAGCTCAATGGAAAATTTGGAAATGAAAAACATTTGAAATTTAAATTTACTGGTTGGTCTTAAAAAAATGAATATAGCAGAGGAAATAGTGAACTTGACAATAAATAAAGAAATTACACTTTGTTCAGAAAGGGAAAATATGGAAAAAAGACATGTAGGAGAAAGAGAATGGTGAAAAAAAAGTATTTGAAGGGATAATGATTGCACACTTACCAACTGTGGTAAAAAGTTTTACACATTCAAAAAACTCAGAAATCCTGAAAAAAATTCAGGAACCACAACAAGGTATATTATAATCCAAATAATAAAAGAGAACTCCCCATTGGGGTTCTTTGGGCCTTATCAGTGAAATTGAGTCAAAATGGGACAGAAGCTTCCAAAGTACAAGCCAATAGAAAAAGGCGGCACTTTTAAAATATAGCTTCTGCCATCCAGGTTCCTTCAGGTGTTCTACCTGCACATAGCAGTTGCCAGTCAAATGCAGTTTAAGAACAGGGTTTTGTTTACAAAGGAAATTAACATGGAAAACAAAAAGTCCTTAAAGCCACAAGTGGCCATTTATCATACTCCAGTCACTATTTTTAGTTCCAAAGATCCCAAAGATAAATGCCCATGACAGTGCCCCTTTCTCCCTCCAAACTTGAGGCAGGCATTCTGCAAAGTCCATTCTTTCTCCAGCGGCTTCTCTGCGCTCCTTCTCTCTCCAGCTTTCCGAACTGTGGCTTCTCCAAGGATCTTCAAGCTATTTCAACAAATGTTGATGTAAAATCAGCTTTCTAAATCCCTAGCTTTCCCAGGTGGCAGCTTTCCAGCAACCTTTAAAAGCCACCTTGCTGCAGCTCCACACTCTTCCTTTACCAGCCTGCCTTCAGTGGTGTCTGGCCAAATTCAACAAGCCTGCCCTCAGCAGCTCCTGATCAGTAGCCTGCCATTTTGGCATCCAACTCCACACCGGCTACTCTTCTGCCAGCCACTCACCCACCATGGTTCCTTGCCACCTCCAGCTCACTTTTCCAGAGGGCTTACACCGGGCCTGGGTTCTCGGATTGCTCTTTACCAGCCCACCATCCTCGGAGCTATGTCTCCCCCTTCCCAAAAGTCTGTGTGTCCCAAACCCAGCTACTCTCTTTTTATCTTTTTTTTTTCCCTCCTGAAAACCAGAGGTTCCAATTTCCCCTCACACTTCCTTTTGGTGCTTCATTTTCTCTTTCTCACCCAGGATTTGCAACAAAGTAAAAGAAGAAAGTAATTTTATTCTTTTTAGGCCATCTTTTACCTCTGTGTTTTTCAGACACAGCTAATGGCAACAATGCCTAAATTTTAATACTGCCATTTTGGAGTCAAGCTTCACCATGAGCTCTGCTCCAATTACAGCATTTAGGTCAAGGCTCATGTTTCTTCACCCTTAAGGAAGAACAAGTGCAAAAGGAATGTAGGGTCTTTGCCCACAAAAAGCATGAAGTAAACCTTTATATCTGCTCCCTGACCATCATCAACCTTTACAGCTCTCTCACAACCCTTCAGAAAGCAACTCTGCCACCAATTATGTGGGCAACTATGTCAGTAGGGATTATTGAATAAAATACGAAAGTGGGAAAGAGTACAGTAGCTCTAGACCCAGGTCCCCAAAACAGAAAGCAGGGTTAGGGGACTCTGCCTGCCAGTTAGAACCCTTAGCCACCTGACTGCTATGGTTAGTGAGATATTGGTAAACATGGCATGAACAGGTACTTAAAAATCAGGTGCAGTATAGACATGTCTTGCTCTTTCATTCTACTTTCACCAGGAAAACATGCTAGATTATCTGGCTATAGATTGTCATTGGAGCCAAGCCCATTCTGAATTAGAATCCTTTAGCTAACTATTCTTAGTATTTTTTTACATGAAAGTTCTTATGACTCTTTAGCCATATATTCCTTTTTGTTGGGTTGTTTTCCATAAAATGAAAGACTACTACTATGAAGTGATAATCACACCAACCAAAGTACAGTTCAAATCAGATGTACACCATATAAACTACAAGGTAAAATGAGTAGTCATATAACAAATAATCTGATCTCTTATGGCCAACAATATCTGCATTCATCAAACAATAGAGAAACTTAATGTTGATAACAATTTCGTTATCACTAAATTGTTGATTGTAAATTACTAAACTAAATATAACAATTTAGTTAACACTAATTCTGTACACTCTCAAATATCTAAACATCACTGTATAATTTTCTAAACCAAAACCTCTCTAGAAAGTTTAATTTTTAAAAGGCCCTTGTGCAATGAGGCAATTGTAAAAGATTTACTTTTCAAACCATTCCAATTAAAGTCCGGAACCAGGCAAGGATGCCCACTCTCTCCACTCCTTTTCAACATAGTTCTGGAAGTCCTAGCTAGGGCAATAAGACAAGAGAAAGACATAAAAGGAATCCAAATAGGGAACGAAGAAATAAAGTTATCATTATACGC